>PVLA01002634.1:0-256006 GCA_004027455.1 Hydrochoerus hydrochaeris
TCTTCTTCTTTTTCATGACTTCTTTTGTGCTTGTTTTTGTTCTTCTTTTCTTATTCCTTTGTCTTAAATAGAAGTTAAGCATCCATTCTCATTGGTCATTCCATTTGCACACGAAGTCTCAAGATAATCCTTCTCTATGGCTTTTTGTATTCCATTGTCCCTAAGTACTATTTTGTTAATCTATTCCTCATTAATGGGCATTTGGGTTGTTGCCAAGATTTAACTATTGCAAATTGTGCTGCTATAGCACGGGTGCGCATATATCGCTGTGGAATGATGTTTTTAATTCTTCTGGGAAAATACTCAAAAGAGGAATAGCTGGGTGGAATGGGACCTCTAATCCTAGGTTTTTGTGGAATCTCCATACTGATCTCCACAGTGGTTTCCCCAGTCTACCGTCCCATAAACAATGGAGGAGGGTTGTCTGTTTGTTTTTTTCCCAAAGTCCTTCTAGTATTTGTTATCAGTTGATTTCTTAATGACAGCTATTCTTTCTGGAATGAAATGGAATCTCAATGGTGTTTCAATTATCTTTTGCATGACCAATGATGTTAAACATCTTTTCATAAATTTATTTTCCATTTATATTTCTTCATCTGAGAAATGTGTATTTATCTCAGAAGCCCATTTTTGAATTGGTTCTTTGAATTTGGGGGATCTGAATCTTTTCAATTCTTTATATGGTCTTCACGTAAGTTCCTTTTCAGATGGACAGTTACTTAAAATTTGTTCCCATTCTGTGGGTTGTATTTGACTCTGTTGGTGACTTCTTTTGACATGAAAAAGATTTTTAATAAAATGAGATATCAGTGATATTTATCATGGAGTTTGGGTTTTGTTCATGAACTCTCTGCCTAGACTTATATCTTCAAAACTTCTACCTATGTTCTCTTCCAGTAAATTTAATTTTTTATTTTAATATTTATATCTTTGATCCATTTTCACTTTGGTTTAGTGTGGTGATAGACATGGGTCTAGTTTTAGTCTTCAGCATGTGGAAAGCCAGTTTTTTTCAGCACCATTAAAGAGGATTTCTTCCAGTGAACATGTTAGACTCCTTTGTCAAAGATAAGATAAATGAGTGTGTTTGTACTTCTGTCTGTATCTTCTCATCTGTTCCCACTGACCCTCAATGGTTTTGTTTATTTTGTTGTTGTTGTTTTGTTTTCAGTATCAGGCTGATTTTATCTCAATAACTTTGAAGTATAATTTCAAGGCACAGATTGTGATGCCTCCTGCCTTGCCTTTGTTACACAGGATTGCCTTTGCTATTCTAGGTCTCTTCTGGTTCCAAATGAATTTTAGGAAAGTTTTGTCTAGTTCTGGGAGGTATGCTGATGGCATTTTAATTGGAATTGTATTAAATCTGTGTAATAATATTGGGAGAATAGCCATTTCACAATGTTTGTTCTTTCTATCCATGAACAAGGAATGTCTTTCCATTTTCTGAGATCCTCTTCAATTTCTTTTTTCAGAGTATTGTAATTTTCACTGAGGAGATCTTATGGTGAAGGGTGTGGTTTCACTTATTTTTCTTTCAGTGAGTTTGTTGTTTCTGTACAGGGATACTATTGATCATTCAGTGTTGACTTTATATGAAACTGTGATACTGAATTTCATTATTAACTCTATGAGTGTTTTGGTGGAATTTTGGGGGTATCATGTAGAGTATCATGTTGTATGCAAATAATGATAATTTAACTTCTTCTTTTCCTATCCTTAGTCCTTTTGTTTCTCTCTTGCCTAAGTGCTTTGGCTAACATTTCCAGAACTATATGGAACAGGAGCAGTGATAGTGGATGTCCTTGTCTAGTTGTTGATTTTAGAGAGAAAGCATTCGGTTTTGTCCATTTAGTATGATGTTTGTTGTTGGTTTGTCAGAGATGGCTTTTAGAAGATTGAATTAAAGACCATCTATTCCAATTTCCTGTAGGGTTTTTATAATGAATGCGTGTAGGATTTTATTAAAAGCTTTGTCTGCATCCATTGAAATGGTCATATGATTTTTGTCTTTGATTCTATTGATATGGTTTATTACATTTATTGATCATGAATCAATCCCACTTGACCATGTTGCATAATCGTCTTGATGATTTCCTGAGTTCTATTTGCTGATATCTTAATGAGGACTCTTGCATCTATGTTCATTAAGGAGAGTGGCCTGTGGTTCTCTGTTTTGGATGAATCTTTCCTTGATTTTGGTATCAGGGTAATACCTCCAAGAATGAGTTAGGCAATGCTGCTTCCCTTTCAATTTCATTAAAGAGTTTGACAAGTAGTGAAATTATTCTCTCGATTTCTTGTAGAATTCAATAGTGAATCCATCAGAACCGGACTTTTTTTGTTAGTAAAGTTTTATTTACATTTTCAATTTCCTTGACTGACATTGGATTATTCATATTTTAATATTTCCTTGATTCAGCTTTGGTAATTTTTACATTTATAAGAATTTATCTATTTCTTCTGCATTTTCCAGCCTGTGCAAGCAAAGATTCTCAATGTGGGCACTGAGGATCTTCTGAATTGCCACAGGATCCATAGTGATTTCAACTTTTATTCCTTATTGCATGAATTTGAGATATTTTTCCCTTTTCTTGATGAGATTGGCTAGAGATTTATCAATTTTATTTATTCTTTCAAAGAACAAATTCTTCTATTCATTAACTCTTTTTTTAGACTCAGCTGCATTAATTTGTGCTCTGATCTTTATAATTTCTTCCCTTGTGTGGTCTTTGGTCTTGACTTGCTCTTATTTTTCTAGAAGCTTGATGTGTAACATTAGGCTGTTTATTTTTATCCTTCTGTTTTGATAATGTGAGAATTCATCACTATAAATTTCTCTCTTCGGACTGCTTTCATTAGATTCCACAGGTTCCAGTATGTTATATTTGCAGCTTTGTTTCATTGTAGATACTGCTTAATTTCCTCTAATTTCATTTGTGATCCATTAATTGTTCAGAAGCATGTAATTTAATTTCTTTATTTTTATGTAGTTTTTGTGGTTTCTTTTCACATTAATTTCTAATTTCACTGCACTATGATCAGATCATTTGCACGAAATAATTTAATTCCTTTACCCTTTTTTGTGATGGATTCTTTTGATGCAATTAACAAAATGTACCTAAAATTGAGAGTATTCAATGGAACAAAAGTAACGGAAACATATTTTAATTAGAAAAATTAGTGAGTAATGAGGTCAAGATTAAATTTGAAGATATAGAGATTAGTGGAAGAGAGCACATAGTAGATCTCTAAGTCCATAATCAGCTCTTTTCAACAAACTAGACAGAAAATTCAATAAGAACACATACTGCAGGAACTAGTTGCTCCATATTTTTTAAAATGAAGATTGGTGAAATGTCCCTTCAAAATAAACTGATGTATATTAAAACCTACTAATAAAACCTGAAAGTACAAATATACTTAGAGAAAAAAAGCCTTATGATATTAGAATATGCAGACATTTCCAAGAAGATTAAAATATAAATCATAAGTCTTTTTTTCAAAAGACATCCTTGAAAACTATTTTCATAAAATAAAAATCAAAAAGCACACTAGCAAAACTTGCAATACATTGTTACCAAAGCACTTGCATGCTGTGTGTAAAAGAGTAGTCTTATAACTCAACAATAAGATAACAAATGTATTAATGAACACAAATTTGAAAAGCCAATACAATTAAAAAGATAAAGAAATAGATAATAAACCCATAAAAATATGTGAACCCCATCAATCCTTAGAGAAATGTAAATTAAACCAAAGCTATGTATTTATAAAAAAGCTAAATGTGAGAAATATGTGGCACTTCATGTATTGCTGGCTTGCATGCCAAATGATAAAAACAACTTATTAAAAAATTAAGAGCTTCTTATAAAATTGAGCACATACTTTGTTTGCCCAATGACCCATTAAATATATTCTTTGGTGTTTACTCCAGGAAGGATGGAAAATGCAGACAGAAGAAGACTTGCCTAAGAACATGCACGCACTAGTGTATGCTGTCTAAAACTTGGAACCAACCTACAGGTTGTAAATTCACTTCATCATATGTAAATTATGCCTTGAAAGTTAATGAAATCCACAAGTTAATTTACCTAATGGACAAAGCAGGAAATAGCATAATATACTGAATCCAAGATGATTTACACTGTGTTAAAATCAAGGTCTTGGCATGATCACATTTCTTTAGGAGGCTTCTGTCAGTTTTTTTGTGGCTGAGGGCATATCATTTTTTTTTAATTTTAAAGTGGATGAAACCAAGAAAAATAAAACAGAATGAAAGCAATCAAAGTAAACCAGTATAAGTGATACAGGAATGCAAAACCTTATGAAAACAACAATAGTTACCATAATGCCTTTTGTTGTCTTCAAAATAGCTGCAGATACCTTTGGATGGAGAAAAATCAAATAGAACAGAATAGAGTAGAAACAATAAATCCAAAACAATGAATGCAATAAAGGACTTTAAAACAAGCCAGTAGTAAATTCAAAATGTGAACCATAATATGTCTTGCTATCTTTTAAATAGCTGCTCATGCCATCAGATTTAACATAAATAAAATAAAAGAGATAAATCCCAACCCAACAAAAAAAATGACATGGTTTCCAGGCAGGCATCACTTCCTGGTGAAGCCTGGTTCTTTCCCGCCGTCCGCAAATGGTGCTGACTCACAGAGACAGGTTGGGTCTGGCTGTCCCCACTCTGGCAGCAGCCTGCCCATGGCGCTGGTTTCCAGGTGGGGTCACCTCCAGGTGAGGCCTTCTTCTCCTCCCACCAAAGTCCGTAAATGGCACTGACTCATAGAGAGAGGTTTCTGAGGGTGAATCATTCCAAATGCTTTCCTTTTTCCTAAGCAATGTGATTACTCTCCATTTGGTAGTGATTGCATTTAATATTTCTTTCAGAGTTCCAGGTTTTCTCTATTTCAGTATTTTAATTTAAACATATCTGGGAAAATATTTTCACTTATAAAATTATTTACATATTATAGATAGTTGGGCCTAATATATTTGGGAACAAGTTACCACGCTTACAACAACCAGTAAAGTTTTCCCTAAATGATTTGAAATTAGTTTGCTATATTTCAGATAGAAACAGAGATAACCCTGAAATTTCTTCACAGTCAGTTCTTGGATTTCTCCTCTTGAGTACTTAGTACATTTGCTTTTCCCTGGTCAACTACAGTTACACATTTAATAATTCGCTTTGGGTCAATGGCGTATGTTAACTTCTGTGATATGTCACACTTCCCTCCTTTTACCACACTAGGGTTACTAGAAAAGAATGAAGTTCAACTCTCCTGTGACTACCAGCACTAGGAGAAAATCCGAAATTTATTTTAGCATTCAGAAATAGAAGTGTTGCATAGTTTGAAACTAACTTTTTTATTGGCTTTTCAACCATGCATCTTTGTACTTCTTATTCTCCAAGTATGTTGTACTGTGAACTTGCTAAAACAACTTTGAGTTATTAATTGAATTATTTCATGTGTAACATCAGAGACTAGTGACTATTTTAATTTATTTTATTTTATTTGGTACCAAGAATCAAACACACAACCTCATGCTTGCTGGGCAGGCGCTGTGTACCTGAGCTATTTCCCTGGCCCTTTTATAATAATCACTCATTATAGTTGCTATTGTTTTCAGAAATACTGTTAAGTACAGTGACAGAAAGGAGAAGAGGGTCCAAAGACTAGATACGGACTCCCAATTTAAACCTCTGACACAACCAGAAAGAATAAGCAGTGAGCTTTACAAGCAGCTAATTCTAAGCATCTTCCAAGCCAATCAAGTTGACAGTTAAATTTTGCTATGGCAATAGAAATATGAAACAATACCTAATTTGTACTTGATTCATTTGTGTGATTATTTTAATAATTCTAATTTTTAATAACATATCCAATGGGAAAATAGAATAATTTTGATGAGGTTGACTATTCATACTGCATTCAGTGAGGATAAGAAAATATGGATACTTAAAGATGAAAAAGAAAATTATGGGAAGTGATGTTAGCAGTTAGAAACAGGAAAAAGTTAAGCTCAACAGATAAAAACATCAATAAAGTAATGTGGCTTTTTGTTTTAGTTTTTGTTTTGATTTCTTCAGAGTCAAGTTAGAAGAATTTAAAAATGATGAAATTTTGAAACAGTACAAAATTGATAGTTGAAAATTGAATTGGTTGAAGGTGGTAACATTTTGGGAAATAGTAAAAATGAATAATTGCCATAAAGGTAAGCAGTTTGGAAAGCAATGTGTAATATTTGACAGATAAGTATTCACTGAAGTGACTGACAATTATCGTAATGATTATCTTTGCAGACTCTAACATCTACAATGATTGCGAAAGGTAGGAGTAAAAATCTTTCCAGAATTATGAATGATGAAACACGTGTCAGTAGATAACTAAGGAATACAAAAGTTTTTATAGTTCTAGGAAATGAATGTCTAAGTAGTCTAGGATGTGTGGAGGAAAACTCACCTGCAAAAGTAAATTACAAATAGTATAAGCACAAGAAATTTCTAAGCACTAACCTTGGAAGAGAGATATAGGCAGAGAAATAATTTGAAAATTTGATATCACTATATAGCAGCAATATCTCCTTATCACAAAGTTTCCTATATATCCAATATGTATTTAAAAATAGTTTAATAGGGCTGGGGATTTAGCTCAGCAGCTCAAGTGCTTGCCTGGTAAGCATGAGGTCATGAGTTCAGTCTCCAGCACCAATAAATAAATAAATAAACAAATAATAATTTGTTAAAGAATATTGACACATATACACACAGTGATACTATTTTGTCCTAAATATCATAGCATTGGCAAGAACATACATGGAACTAGGGATTATCATATGAAACAAAATAAGCCAAAGGCAAATATTACTTGCTTTTTCTTATGAGCAGAATACAAGTGAAAGGGGGAGGAAAGATAAAAGTAAGAGAGAATAGTTGGGAAGAGAAGGTGGAAGAGGATCAGGATAAGAGGGAATGGAAGCTAAAGTGACCAATTGGAGGTAAAAATGATCAAAATGTGTCATGCACATGAACAGATTGACAAAAATGAAACTTTCTATTCTGTATAAATAACATGTACCAATAACAGTAATAAAAATAGGCTGAAACATTTTAATAAACAGCATTATTTTAGATAGTTTAGAAAATGATCCAACCACTTAGGTACATAAACTGCACTTTCAACAATGGTTTGGGTTTTAACATTTTTTAATCAACAGGCTGGATATTAAAATAAACCATTCATAAATACAAATATTAAGACTTTATTTGAATATATACTGACATGAAAGCCAAATAAAAATTAAAAATTAAATGTGTAATATTTAATAATCTCCATGTAAATATGCAATAATAGAAATATATGTTTGGAAGCTTTTCCCCAAGAGTTTTATGTTAATAGAATAATATTGTATCATTTATATTTCTAATGTTATTTATGTTCCAAAATATTTCCAGGGGTTATATAATAATCACATTTTATAAGTTCGTTAAGACATAGTTGGGATTCCAGAGAAAATGAATGTTGACAGACCAATGGTCTTAAATTGATGATATATTGGATGAAAATAATCTTAGTTGATATTGATCACAATTCAAGCAGTGATTGTCGTAGTTATGAATTGTTGCATCAAAAAACAATCTCTAAGAGAGGAAAAAAATTACAGCAATTTTTCCAAGAAACTAAGCTATTGATTTCTTAAATTGTGACAAAGTATTATAACAGAATCTCTACTAAAATATTGCTCCAGTTAATATATGTCACAGGCAGGGGAAACGCAACTCTCGAAAAAAGCAACCATTTTACTATGGATGATGAGAGCACAAACAATTGCCTCATGTTTATTTTCAAACAATTTTTCTGGATTTTTTTTCCTGGATGTGTTTCACGGTGCAGTGATGTGGCTTACCAGAACATGCATCATGTTTGACTACATTATTTTTAGTAGAAAGTCATCAAATTGATCCTCAATTATACTGAAGAAATGAGATTCTTAGAAAGATTGGGACAGAGACAATGAAGCATGGAGGGGAGAGAATCAAAACATGAATTACGGAGGAAAAATGTTAGCTTCAGCCATTAATTTTCAGGAAGTCTTCCAGAAAACAATGAACAATTTGTAGGGAAAAAAGCATAAGCAGAAAGTAAACTCTGCTCTGTAACAACGCAGGCAACCTACATTAACCAATGTATACATTTGTTATAAATGATATAAACATCTGGAATGAAAAAGATAAGTACATTTCAGTTACAGATATTTTTTAGTTTGGTATCATACACTTATCTCTATAATATAATTAAAATGATTTCTTTCGGATAGAATTATAAGTTGAAATATTCATCTGTGAATCAGCGAATACAGATTACATTTATTGTTATGTTGGAAAATGTTTCTCCATGGATCTATTGCCCTTGACTAGGCTGTGCCTGTATTTTATGAGTCTGCTTCTAGAATATATCCTTTGAAGAAATTTAAGTAGAGGAATCTAATCTGGTCCTTTTGTCTTCTGCATAGTAGCAGGGCAGAAACTCTGACCTGTATCAAAAGATTTCTGTTTGGTTTTGGACACTGAATCCATGTATATTCAGAGTACATATAAAGGAGACCTATCCATCCAAACAAACTTTCTGTCCCCTTGTACTTATATTGCCAACAAGTAAAAGGGGACAGAAAGCTCATTTGAATGGATAATTGTACAATTATTTACTTCAGCCTTAGAAGGGTAGCTTTCACCAGAGGAAGTTCAGATCCTGTTTTACACCTTATATTCAGATCAGCAGAGTGTCCTGTGGCAAAAATGTTAGATTAGAATGTTGTTTCAGGTGTCTGCCATAATTCTTTCACCAGAAACTTGGTCTTTCCTCTCTTATAGGCTTCAGTATTCCTCCGATGACTTTATTAAACAGATGTTCAAGTTCAACTTTTGTAGTGTTCTTGGTTACACAAGCTAGTGACATCTGTCTTTGTAGAAGTACCACTAAAGTTGTTTCTGAAGTGAAAAATAGAGACAGCTATCCATAGAATTTGGTAACTAATACAAACATTATAATAATAGTCCTTTAATGTTTTCCACCAAAAACTCCCATACAACCCATGCTTGACTGCCTTGACTCCAGAGAAAGAGTTATCATCTACCCATTTTCTAGAGTTTGTGAGGTTCTCGAGTTATTGGACTTGTAGTTCTACAGTCAAATATGTTCTTGGAAAATTGAGATGGATAGACTAACCTAATACACATTCACTTTTAATGGTGAATATTCAGAACTCCTAATATAATGGGTTCTATTGCTCTGTTTTACGTCAATATCATGTACCACAGCACCAAAATAATAACCTAAGACATTCTTATTATTATTTATAAAATGCTCATGAAAATTCAACCTGAATAATGTTTCCTTCAATGGATGTTTAGTACTAGTTAAAAGTAAATCTTTAAGGCTGGGGGTTTAACTCCATGGCGTAAGTACCTGCGTGGCAAACGCAAGATCATGAGTTTGATCCCCCATACCAAAAAAAAAAAAAAAAAAGGCAAATCTTTACTTTCTTTTTATAAATTTTGTTTTTTGCTGTCAGGTACTCTGGTGGACTAACGAACGGTCAACTGAACCAAACCAGTGTGTTTCCACCTCTGCCCTTTGGGCTTTCCCAGTGTAGATCCTTGACACAGGCTTGAATGAGACATTGATAGAGGCTCCAGGCCTCCAGCTGGATTTGCAGAGGATGTTCCAGTGAGCTGTGGTCTTTGGTTGGATGCCCGCAGTACATTGCCATGGATTCTTTTTGTCTCTAGTGCATGCTCAGATCTTCTGCTCTCTTTTTGACTTTTTGAGTGAATATTATAAAATAATCCTATAAATTATGTGTCCCATATTAAATCTGTTCCTTTGCAAACCCTAACCACAACAGGTAATATTAATTTGATAATCATTTATATCAGACTGCAGCATGTAATAAGACCTTGTTTTTAATACCAGAATCTTCACTGCTTGGTAATGTGACCTGAGGTAAATTTTTAAAAAATTCTTCAATTTCTTCATCAGTAGTAGCTAAATTGTATCTATATCTTGTATGCATCTTCAAAGTTAAAGTCTGAAACTTATCAAAATGCTTCTTATATAAGTGTTTTCCAAACAAAATGAAATCTAAGGTAGTTGCTGTTTTTATCTTCAGTCATTTTTCTGCAATAAGCTTCAGTCATAGTTGTTTCTACTGACCAAATTCAAATCATTTTGTTTTTATATAAAAGTTTATACACCCAGTGCTGGTAACAAGTGCTAGCTTTCACAGTGCATCCTAGTTATATTAATCTAGCGTTGTCCGGATTATTCAAGGAATCACACTGGGATCCTTCAGAACTCCACTTGCATGAGAATATATTTATATGCTTCTTGAGGGCACCATCGTTCATGTGCATGAGTTTTACCACTGCATTTATGCTGACATCTCCGAAATCCGCTGTTCAGTAGCTGCTGACCCAGTGCTGCCTCTCCCTCTGCGCTACAGTCTTTGTGACGTGTGAGTGTGAAATGGATGTCACCTTCAGTAACCCTCTTAATAATAGCGTTTAGAATTGCTGCTTGCAGGCATTTTCTGGTGCACTGGTATGATCCTTTCCGTGACAGTGTTTATCACAACAGTAAGACTTTTTTTAGTTTGTTTTTATTCTAGCTATCTGCAGAAATAGTCTTAAATATTATCTCTTAAAAATTTCTAGTCAAGCTTGAGGATGAGTCCAGTGTTAGTTTATTCAAATTTATATGCTCCCTGCTGCCTGGTAAGCACTAGGCCCTGGGTTCCATTCCCTGCACTCAAAAAAATAAAAATAAATAAAAATAAAAATTATGCTTCTAAATGATCTTCCAATTAGAATGAATTTAAAAGTTAAATTTACATTTCATGAAAGCCTCAGATTCTGAAATTCAATCATACATACAAAAGAAGATAATTTTCTGCTTTTTGATCATTTATTTAGTAGTTATTAAACTGCATAGTAATTAAAGTGAATGGGAAGGATTTTTTTCTTATTTATATAACCTAACGTTTAAACTCACTATCTTCCAAAAACTCAAATTGATTGATCTTGTGTTCAACACAGTAAATTATACATGCATTATGAGAATTTTCACATGCTAAAGTTCCTTCTCAAATTCAATTCTTTTTAACAAAATATTTCTTTATATTTCTTTATTTCAACAACTAATAATTTAAAAATTTATTTAATAGACCTGTTATCAAGGGTTTTAAATATGAAATAATATGCATGTCTTTCAGTGATTCATATGTTTATGAAACAAAATAAGCTGTAGGAATTGTGAAATAATAGCAATGCACACTTTTAAAAATAAAATAGCATTTTATTATATTTTATGTGTTGTGATTAAATTGATAAAAGCAAAAATTTTAGCAGTTGCTAGTACCTTATTTTATTTGAAAATTAATAGTTTCCACAATCTAGTGTAACAAGGTGCAATTACTTAAAATCTAGGCTGAGATGACAATGTGAAGATTTGAACACAAAAGTTGGAAGTTTTTATTTTAAAATAAGCTAGTAATCAGTTGAAGTAACACTTACCGATTTATGGCTTGACAACTGTTGTACATATAACAACATATTTACCGTTAGATAAAAAAAATCTCAATTTCCCTTTAAAATTTGCTAATTATTCAATGCATATTTGATTTAAATAAATACAGATTTTTATTTTTAATTAATGCCTACACTGAACAATAACACATAGTTTTTATGAAATTATAATAATGCTTCTTTTCATGTATAGTTTCCAAACATTGTCTTGCCCTGGAAACATAAAAAAAAGTCTGTATCTATATCTGTATCTATCTTATGTACATCCATAATTTATCGATTTTTAGATTTTACTTCTTCTCAATTTTAGTTTCTACTTTATATTCTGTTTTTGTTTAATTTCCATGTAAATATTACTTCAATTGAATATCCAGGCTTTTCTTATATGACATTGCATCCTATTTTATTTCCTAAAATGTTTGTAAATAAGCCCAATGATTTGTGTTATTTTCTGATAAACTTTCTATGATAAAGTTCAATCCTAATACCATCTTTTAAGAAGTACTTGTATAGCATCTAGAAAATGAAATACTTAGGAATCAACCTAATACTGTAAAAGACCTATATAATGAAAATTATACTATGCTAAAAAAGGAGATTGAAGAGGACATTAGAAAATGGATGGATATTCCTTGCTCTCGGCTAGGAAGAACCAACTTTGTGAAAATGGCCATACTCCCAAAACTATTATACAGATTCAACACAATCCCAACCAAAATAACATTAAAATACCTCACAGATCTAGAGAAAACACTCCTAAAATTCATTTGGAAACAGAAGAAATCTAGAATAGCAAAGGCAATTCTGGGTAACAAAGGCAAGACAGGAGGCATCTCAATTCCTGACTTGAAACTATACCACAAAACCACAGTGATAAAATCAGTCTGGTACTGGCAAAGTAATAGACCTGAGGATCAATGGAACAGATTAGAAGATGCAAGCACAACTACAAAGACACTCAGCCTCCTGATATTTGACAAAGGGGCTAAACATGTTTACTGGAAGAAGGACAGCCTCTTTAATAAATGGTGTTGGAAAAATTGGCTCTCCACATGCCGAAGACTGAAACTAGATGCATGCTTATCATCATGCACAAAACTAAAGTCTAAATGAGTCAAAGATCTAAATATTAAAACAGAAACACTAGATCTACTGGAAGACAAGGTAGGTAGAAGTCTTGGAGACATAGGGATAGACAGAGAATTCATGAACAAAATGCAAACTGCATGAGAAACACTTCAAAGAACCAACAACTGGGATCTCATATTATAGAAAAGTTTCTGCACTTCAAAAGAAATCATCAACAGAATGAAAAGAAAACACATAGAATGGGAAAGAATTTTAGCCAGCAACTCCTCAGACAAAAGGACTTATGTCCAGAATATATAAAGAATTGAAAAACATCAAGCTCCCCAAAATTCAAAGACCCTCTCCAAAGATGGGCATCTGAGATGAACACACAGTTCTCAAATGAAGATATACAAATGGTAAATATATACATGAATAAATTTTCACCATCGCTGGTCATTTCAGAAATGCAAATTAAAACAACATTGAGATTTCACCTCACTCCAGAAGGAATAGCTGCCATCAAGAAAACAACTGATAACAAATGTTGGCCAGGTTGAGGGGAAAAAGGAACACTGCTCCACTGTTGGTAAGAGTGCATACTGGTGCAGGCACTATGGAAATCAGTACGGAGATTTCTCAGAAGACTAGGATTGGAAGCTCCATTCAATCCAGCTATTCCCTTCCTGGGTATTTTCCCAGAAAACCTGACAAGTTCATATCCCAGTGATATATGTGCACCCATGTTCATAGCAGCACAATTTGTAATAGCTAAATCTTGGAAACAACCAAGATGCCCATCAACTGCAGAGTGGATGAAAAAGGTGTGGTATTTTTGTACAATGTAATATTACTCAGCTATAAAAAAGGATGATCTTGAGGCCTTTATGGGTAAATGGAGTCAACTTGAGACTATCCTCATTAGTGAAATAAATAAGCATATTATTTATAAATATCACATTGTGTCTCTAGTGTAAAAATTAATAAGAAATGTAGGAATAATAAAACCCAAAATGTGTAATTGCTATTGTAAAAAAGAGATGAAAAGAAAGTGCTCTAAAGGATATAACTGTATGTATATTTAAGTATGTAGGATTGATAACCACATTACTAAGTTTTTGTTGGATCATTGAACAGAACTATTTGCAGCCTCACTGTTTGAATGTCCACATTGTATGCTTTAATTTTGTAACTTTCTAAGAGGACAATATGTAATTTATCAAATAAAAAATTAATAAGAAATGTAGGAGTAATAAAACATAAAATGTGTAATTGCCATTGTAAAAAAGAAAGGAAAAGAAAGTCTCTAAAGTATATAACTGCATGTTAATTAAGTGTGTAGGATTGATAACCATATTACTAAGTTTTTGTTAGATTGTTGAGCTGAACTGTTTGCAGTCTCACTGTTTGAATGTCCACATTGTGTTTTAATTCTGTAACTTAAACAACTATTTCTAAGATGATAGTATGTAATTTGGCAACTAGTGATTTCTTAGTGTTTATTTCATTCCATTTTTTTGGAATTTTGTATTATTGCTTCCCTTTTTCTGGTTTTTTTTTTTTCTCTTTAAATAAATTTTTTTTAAAAAAAGAAAGTACTTGTAACAAAAAACAATTGTCAATTATACAATATTTCAAGAGAGTTGCACATAAGAGGTTAAGTAAAAACTGTAGTCCTGAAAGGACCATAAAAGAAAGGTTGTCACTGGCATACCTTTGATTCAGAGGGCCAACAAAAATCAGCGAAACAAATCTAGTAAATATGAAACATCTATGCACCTTTTGCTCCTTTGCGAAATTGAAGTTGACTTTAAGTTTGTGGCTTTCTAGTTGTTGTTTGATGTCTGTTTCTATGCCAGTAATACACTTTTTTGTATATAACTGCTTTATAAAATATTTTAAAATCAATAGTGGTATATTTACAGATTTGTTCATTGTTTCAAAATTGTTGAGCTGTCATGAAATTTTGTAATTCCATGCTAAGTCACAAGATGTCTTCTCATTTTTGTGAAAAAAATAATATTGGAATTTTCATTGACTCTGTGGCTTGCTTTGCATAATGTGTATATTTCCACATTATTAATTGTACTGATGAATGAATATTGTAGGTCTTTATATTTACTTGTGTTTTCATAGTAGAAAGAAAATAAGCCATTCTTTAAAATGTATAAAAGATCTGAAACACTCATTCCTCAGAATATATTCAAATGACCAATATGCACGAGAAGTGTTCAACATCACTAATCATTAGGGAAATACAAGTTAAAACCACAATAAGATATTACTTCAAACCTGTCAAAGTGTATTTCATTAAAACAAGTGAAAGACAATAAATACTGGTGAGGATGCAGAGGAAAACTCTTATATGTTGTTGGGGAAAATGTGAATTAATACAGCCATCATGAAAGTGGTTTGGAATTTCCTAAAATAGAACCCTAAAAAAGAAATAATATACAGTCCAATAATTCCATTACTTCATATATATCTGAAAAAAATAACATCAGTATGGTGAGGAGACATCTTCACCTCCAATGTCAATTATGGAAGTTTGCACAATAGCCAAGAAATAACATCAGTGTGAATGTCCATCCATGGATAAAGAAAATGTGGAATATGAGTATATTGAAGCACTATTCACCTCAAAGAAGAACTATACAGGAAAACTCCAACCCAAAAAAGAAAAAAGAAAAAGAATGAAAGACACGCTACACTGGGTAGTAGTGATCATTGTCAAGCAGACTCTTAGTACTAGGAATTTTGCTACTCTGGTAATGTTTGAGATTTAATATCTTATGTAGCTATATATTACATGAACCTTCAAGTTTCTCTAGTCTTGTTTTTTAATTATCTGACATTCTGCTTCATTTGGGACATCAGTTGACCAGAAGACCTTATGTTAAGAAAAATAAGCAAGACTCAAAAAGGCAAATGCCATACAATCTCATTCATAAGCGAAATATAAAATGCTAAACTCATAGTAGTAGAAGCTAGAATGATTGTAAACAGAGCTTAGAATAGTTGGAAAGTGAAGAATATAGATTTGTTGATCTAAGTGTACAAATTTTCACACATAATAGGTTTTTAGATCTACTACACTCAGAAATTCTACTCAGTAACAAAGTAAGAATTTGAACACAAATACTTGCTACCACAGTAACGCAAACACTTCCATCTCTCAGCAACAACAAAATCGGCCTTGTGGCGGTCCGTTATTTTTATTTGTTTTACTAAAACAATACACTTAACTTTTTCTATGCTTCTGGTTGATTAAACGTCATGAATGTTATCTATTTCAGCATGTTCCGAAAATTCTCTAATGGTTATTTTAGTGTTGCTGTTATAGTTTGGATTGTCAGTGAATCCCAGGGGCCCGAGTGTTAAAAGTCCCAGAGAGGTGTTACTGGGGGGTGGTCCAACTTCTAAGGGGTGGAGCTGGTTGGAAGGTATTCAGGTCGTCAGGGGACACCTCTAAAGGGAGCAGTGACTCCCCGTCCCTTCATTCTGTTTCCTACACTGGACAGGTTGTGAGTGTTTGCTCCACCACTCACTCCTTACTATGTTTCCTTGGCTGTGCTATAAAAAAATAGGACCAATTAAACCTTCCAAAATCATGAACAAATTAAGGTATGTTAAGCACACATACCACCTTCCCACAAGTAATGTAAAGGTTATGTATTACACACACATACTAATAACCTTTTAAAAAGAGACAAATAACTCTTTTTTTTTCTTTTTTTTTTTAAATTTAATTTTCATTAGTACATGTTTGAGGAACGTACTGAAGACACTCTCTGTAGGGGACTGGTACATGTATCTGTTGCCTCTCAACCCTTTCCCCCCTTTCCGTATCCTCATTTATTTTGCCAGCATCACATTTACATATTTAGCTTATAAGACTTTGTAAAAGTAATTATCATATATAGGGGTGTACTTTTTCTTGTTGTAATTTGCTTATCCCAGGAATTTCTTTTAGTACAGAAAGCTATTATAATTTCCATTTCTTAGTTTTTATTTCCTCACAGTTTGATGCTCTAATCACACTTGAACAATTTATTTCCTGTATGTCTCTCATGCTCTGCTCGGGCATGTGCCTACTTTCTTGCTTTGTGCCTCAATCAGGATTGTAACAGCACGTGTTACAGATCATTAACTCTCTAGTTTGTCAGTTCTACAGCTAATATTAATCAGTTGTTCAATCAAATTTATTTTCTATCTCTAGAAATATTGATTTTATGCTTAGCATTTATTTTTCACCTGGGTAGGCTATTATCTGATTTCTTAATATTTCAGTTATTTGATAGGTCAGTTATTTTAGAGATCTATATTGAAATTCCAAAATCTAGTTTTCTATGAGTTTATTTCCGTGATTAGTTGCCTTTATAGCTTTTCATTAATTGCGTATGTTTTCTTGTAATTCTGCTGAAGTTCTGGTCAGTTACCGTGACTTGTTTTCAGAAGGATAATTCCTTCCTTTCCTATAGTTGTTTTGGGGTCACGGTTCAAATTTTATTAAATCTGTTCTAGAATTTTACAGACGTATTTTTGTTGTTGTTGTTCAACCTTGAATTTCAGGATTTTTTCACTCCTCTCCATCCCGTTGTTTGTTAGGTATTGTACTCTACATTAACATTAAAAATGCCCCAAGGGAAAGGAATAATCTCCACATCTTGTTTCCAGCAAAGATTGTGGCCCCTCAGAACCTGAGTGTTTGGTTATCTACGATGCTTTTAGATACATATGGGCTTCTGAGGTGGGCATGATGGCACAGGTCTGCAGTCTGGGGTGCCAGGAGCTGTGATTCAAGGCCGGTACCAGCAACACTGTGAGAGACTGCGCTCAAAGCAACGTCAGGGAGGGCCGTCCTTATGAATTTGTGGGGTTTTTTTTTCCTTTGCCTTGACACTTTTATCGAGATTTCTGTTTGTTCACCCATTAAGTTACCCCATTACATACAGTAGCAGGACATTTTCCTACTTTGTTTTTAGAAATGATTGTAATACATCACAATTAATTGCTAATATTTTCACATATTATTTCACTTGAAATTCACCCATAGAACACAACAGAGTAGGCTATCTGACTGTGTCACTGGGACTGCCGCAAAGAATATTCTCCCTGTATACACACTTATTATATGAGTGAGCACAGGCCTATGTTTGAGCATGTCACTTGCCCTGGGTTGCTGAAATCGTATCAGTTATTTCCTTGTATTTTCAATTCCAAACTTTGGGTTAATGCTCAATGATCTTTACTCACTGATTGTTCTTATTTTCCCTTCATGACAACTTTTATTTCTTAATCAAGAAAGCTTTAGGTCCATATATAGATATATTTTCTGGATAAATACATAAACATTAATGTCGTGTCTTATCTACTTATTTATTTGCGGTGGTACCACAGCAAGATGATAACAGAAATTGATAAGCAGTGTTTTGAATGGATGGAGAGACAGTGCCTGTCAGCTCTTGCAGGATATTTTAGAGTAGCTCTTTTCCTGGACCTGGCTTATGTCTTTCAATTTTGTTAACTGAACTTGAATCCTGGATTTGGCATTCAACATACCATATTTTAAGGACACCATATCAGACTTGTCATCTCATTCTTTTTCCACCCAGGAACTTCAGTCGAGAATAACAGCTCTATATACAATCTCTGACATCGTACCTCCTGCCAAAACTTGACATCGTCTCCTACTTTTATAATTACATACAGCTCATTCCAGCCTGTACGTAACCTGACTGGGAGGATGGTCCTCAAACACAGTCTGGATTTTATGGACACCATAACTGAATAATTGATTTGGACATGGTGAGAAAAATGCTATCACTAAAATTTTCTTAAAATATTTAAGTATCTTTATTTTCAAGATATGTAGAACAGGATTGCTTATATGGCAGTTGCCAGGGAAGATTACATTTCCAAAGGATGTCTCTACATATTTACCAGTACAGAAATTAAGGCTCTTTTAAATTTAATCTTTGTGTGCTATTCAGATTAACCATTCCTTGGCTTGTGAAACAGACCTGTCTTGCTATAAAAATAAAAACACTGTTATTCAAAGATTTCTAATATTAACATTTACATACACATAACATGTTTTTTCCTAAAATGCTAAATTTTTTAAAAAATTGTTGGTGATTAAAATACCAAGATAGCCTAAGTATAAAAATGAGAAATTTTGGTTAAGTCATTCAATCTTGCCTATTTTCATTTTTTCTATACACAAGAAGGAAAACTGCTGAAATATAAAAATATATAAATTTGTTAATTCATCCAATACAAAAGAGAATTTGTCTAATGAGATTATTTTTTATTTATATGAATTATACGATAATAAACTATAACTTTATAATTGCCAAAATCCTGAAAAAAAGTCAACACAGAGAAACCAAATATTCTTCTGCATGCTTCTTATGTAAACTTCTCTTCACATGATTCTCACAAAGCACAAAATGATGCAGACAACTTGACTAATTTAATACAATGTTGATAATAATATTCATCAGATTCTAGTTTGTGGATGATAAATATTTCCTGATATTTTTAATATTTAATAATTCAGAAAGATGTTTCCATCATTTCATACTGAAAGGTTTAGGTGTTATCTCTGTCAAACAAACATACTTTTAAATGAAGTGAAAAACTGATTATTTTACTGTGTTCATTCTACTGCTCATTAGTTTGAAAATGCTTTTTAGTGGATCCAGGAAACTGTAAAAGTACATATTTAGCTGTTAAGCATTTCACCAAATGTAAGAGTGCTAAAATATAACATTTGTTTTTTTTTTCTTTCTTCAGTGAAAGAATATTGCCATCTTTGATGCAACATAATACATACAAAAATCATTTTAACTTTAAGAGTCCAGTGAAACAAAACTTTCACCCAACATAATGAATTTGTGCTTATTTTTTAAAGAAAATTATTACTTAAGATTATCAATGGTTCATTATTTAAAGTAATATACTAAACTTCAGAATAATTTTCTTTATATATGACTGGTTATAGTATCTGTTTAATGTCACAAAATATATGAAATGTTTTGGAAATGAAAAGGCAAAAAGCAATGTTTATTCATTCAGTTTTAGAAATATTAGCATTTAGAAAACTTTGAAGATTTTTGTTACTTTTATTTAGTCATTTCCCAGGGAACAGAGTATTCAAGAGAATATATTTCTATAGAATGAGATATTTTTCACAGAGTTAACATTAAAATATATAGTTCTGTAAATATAGCACTACTATGACATTTTCTTCAAATAGGAACTTTTAGTATTCTGCTATTGGTACAATTATTTTAACTACAAGATATTAAAATGGAGTTCTAACTAGTCTTTATGCAGGATTGGTATGAAAAGAATGCTAAAATTCCACCCCCCAAAAAGCAGAACACATCTTTGGAAAGAAGGAGAGAGAAATTCAGTGAGAAATGACATCAGGAAATCCAAAGAGTTGTCATTTCTTTTCAAATCTCTGCCTTTCTCAACACATTTGTTTTCTTTATCTTCATTATAGATGAACTATTTCAACATGTGAAACATGTGAAAATTACCAGTAAAGAAGTCTGTTTCAACACACCTATTCTAACAAAAGAATGCCTTCATAGCTATGAATTCAAATGATTTTAATTAGCTCAGATTCAGTTAAGAGCAATTAATTTTAAAATATAACACTCACTTAAGTGACGGCATAATTTCATCAAAAAAGAAAAAAAAAAGTTTTAGTGCCTGAAGTGTGGCAATTTGATCAGGCAAGACAACTAACTCTCCCGAAATATTCTCAACACTACTCCAATTCCTTTATTCCAGTATGATATACACCTACTTTACTTTCTTTTTTCTTGGATGAAAAGATAGTATAAGATATAGTTGTTTTGTTATTAGCAACTTCTTAATTATATGGGAATAATAAAATATTTCTATTCATGAAAAGACTACACATGTATCTTCCTTTTGGGTAAACAGACATACAGGTCATGAAAGATTTAAATTTTGTGAAAATTCTCATCAAGTGTTACCCTATGTGACTGTCTTTTCACAACTACATGATAATTTCTCCCAGAAAAAGTGTATATTTGGAGTAGGGAATTTTGCAAATGTGACAATGAATTTAGTTGTCTATTTGTACCTTAATTTAAAAAGTATAGCTATATTTTCCTAGGTGTGTCATGATGCTTGTTGGATAATTATATTTGAGTTGCATTAAAAAATTACAGTTTAAAACCAACAGTGAAAAAGTCATCTTTATTGCTAATATGGTTTAATTTTCCCTTAAATTCTAAGAATGAAAAGAAAACTGAAAATATTAATATAGCAATAGAGTCCTTTCAGCATCTTGTGATTATAATAAATTTCCTTTTCATAATTAGACGATAGCACTTATTTTAAGTCACCAGCCATACATGTCTACTTACCTGCACATCCGCATCAGTCCATGAAATTCTTCTCAGTTTCTTTCACTTAATGTTTCCGATATAATTCAAGAGTCTCTCAACTTGACTTTCTACAGTTCCTTGCCATTCACGACGTCCTGCCTTCTGACCCGGCTGTTCTTAGTTTGTGAGTGATTCCTCCAGTTATGAAGGTGCCTGCTTCCCTCACCACTTTCACATTTAGAATTGATTTCTTCTGGGTTATACTCCTGTGGACCATTTATCCTACCATGCTTCAATTACTCTGGGGTAAAACTTCCAGTATGAAACATATACTTTGTCTAACTCTGCATTTCCTTCTGATAAATGAGGCCAGGAAGATTAGACCCTCACTTACTGTGCAGTTTATTCCAGTGACTGTCTGACTTTCTTAGATTGCAGGTTACTCAAGGCTGTATCAGTCCATTTGCTATTTTTCAAATGATTTGAACAGCAAAATAAATATATGGATTTTGTTTCTTGTCAGACCACTATGAACTGTACAATTTAGTCAAAATGGGTATAAAATTAGGGACAGCAACAATTTGTCAGCAATACATGTATTCTAAATGTATTTATAATATCTCGAATAATCCAAACTTCCTCAAATGGGTAAAAGGATAAACAAACTTATTCTATTCTGTGTAGAAAAGGTAGGATGAGTCAGTAGCACAGTCAACAATTTGAATCACAAAAATTATGCTAAGTGAAAATATGTGTGCTCAAAAATTATTGCTGCAGTATTCAATTTCGTTTCAAAAAAGAAAAATACAAAGCCAGAGATCAGAAAATCAGTTATATATGAAAAGATTAAAGGGCTTACAAAAAGGAATCAATCACTAGTGCTGACAGAATCACTTGTTGTATGTGTTAGCACAACTGTGTTTATATGTCACAATTTAATGAAGGGAATTCGGAAAGGGATGGAAGGATGAGGGAGGGAGGTGAACGGGCATTAAAATGGTAATTAGGATGTTGTGCACATGGACAATTCCCCACGAGGAATGCAAACACTATGTGCTAAAAATATGAACTAATTTTAAAAATAAAAAAAAATTAGTCCTAAAAATTCACCCCAAGGTTAATTTATAGTTTGATAATATAAAATATTTTAAATAATAATAAAAGGGTATGCAAGATACAGGAAGCAAATGAAAACCTTTAGAAAGTTTAACAAAAAAATTTAATATTGACTGTATACTTGAAGAGAAAGAGAAGATATGTCATATCCATTTTGTCTGAAAAGTAAGAGAAACTGTTGGAATTCCAGATTTTAAAAAATCCTTTAATGCTTTATGTGTCATTAGTTTATGATGGATAATTTTTATAATATCAATCACTGATCACTGATCAGAACTATGATTGAAATACAAATAGCTGAACACATTTCAGTTGCAATAATGTTTATTATGTCACATTCTCTAACTTTATTCATATTTTAGCCTTACACTAATATTTTTACTTATATCTATTAACATCTGTCTTGCAGACAGATATTAAAACATGTTATTTGAAACTCCCCAGAATGGGAGTTTTCTAAGTAATTGACTTAGGGCTAAGAGAAGCTTAATAAAATTAGAAAAAGTAAATGTTTTGCATCTGACTACTTACTTTCACTCACTCTGGCTGTAATTTATGCTAGATTGATCCAAGTAGTTTTGCTGTAAGTATAAATTACTTTCTGACAATATATGGTCTCAACAAATGACACCATGTTGTCTCCCTAGTATAAAAAGCTGAAGAAGTTAGTGGGATCCAAAATGTTCAATAATGCTGTGAAGTTGAAAATGGAGGAGACGACTAAAAAGGGAAGGATCAACTGGGATGGGAAAAAGGAGTAAAGAAAGAAAAAAGGGAAAAGATTGCACATACACACACACACTGTATATATATATATGATAATTGTACTACTAGGCTCACTCCAACAGAAAGAATGGATTGTGCTTTCATTGTCAGATCATCTTTTATACATCTGTCCTTGTAATCTGAACAACTACTTTGAAAACAACAATACACAACACTTTAAATATTGCTAATCCCTTATTATTCTGTTTTGAAATTCTGTATCATCATTTTTCTTTTTTTTATTTCAAAATTTAAAAAAAAAGATTACTTGGTACACTATAGAACTTATTAATGACCTGGAAAAGAACTGTAGGTTGGTAGAATATTGTGTCTAATAAATAACAATTATTTTCATGTCTCATAATGTAACTCATGCATATAAATCATTAGTCCAGTCAAAGACATTCTTAAAAGCTTCTACTTAGACACTGAACTAACAAACCCATTTTTGATGCATCCTACTAGACTGATTTCAGTAATTAACTGTAAATCATCTTTCTAAGACTATAGAAAAAGACCAAAACATAAATTACATATGACACCATGGTCTGTCATAACACTGATATAAATCATCTCCCAATGTATGACTTTTCTTACTTCTAGAAGTTGAAGATATTATCCGAGGTGACACATAAATCAAAATTACTATGATTTTTACTCAGAATTACTATGTGTTTTTAATATGTCCAGGAAGGTACAATTCTACCTCAGCTCAAACTGTCCTTGGTCAAGGTCTACAGCCACCATCACTTCAAGGCATTTCACACTAATCACTTCAGACTCCATAACTCAATTCAAACACAAAGAAGGAAGATCAGTGAACACAACAGAAATTATTTTCTCATAAGATATGTTGGCCTTGAAAATATTATCTTTGCTATTTTCAAAATTCAAGCCTTTCCTCTACCATTTTTAAGTGGAGAAAAACGTAATTATGTTATATATTTTATCAAATTTGAAAATATTTTAAATTAATAAAGAAAAATTGATAAATGAAGAAAAATGGCACCATACTTATGTGTATGTTTTTAATTTAAAATTTGTTTGAGAAAGATACTCTATCTTGTTCCTGATTAAACAAATAAAAATTACAAAAAAGGTAATTATAAACTGAAAATTTCAGTAAAATGGTTTGAAGTTAACTTCATATTATTTCATGTACTCTTAAAATTGATTTAAAAGATTTTCACTAAACTTACTTCATTATTTCAATGGATGCATTTTGTAGGCTATGATGAAATATCAAAATCTAACCTGTCCATTTCAAATCTAGCGTAACGTGTTAGGGTGAGATCATAAAGTAATTAATTCCAAATGTTTTAGCTAGTTTCTACAAAAATATGCAAATAGTTTTAGAGATGAGAAGTATGATGAATTTTTGATAAGAAAACTCTTTAATACATGCTGATCTCTGCCTGTCTCATAAGGAAATGAGTTGCTTTAGGATTGAAATCATTTAATGTGTTGTTTTAGAAGGTATTCTCAATTCTTTACTATAAACATCTGTCTTTAAATACCCAAGGCGAAAGTAATTTGCTTACTGAAAATGTGCCTTCATTACATAAGGATTACTGATTTTTTAAGAAAAACAGTGATTTTTGTATCATCTCAAGCAATTTTCTTTTGTCAAATAAATATTTAATGTTATTAATTGAAAAAAAATTCATTCTTATTGTTATAACTTACAGCATTATATTGATGGGCCATGTCAAATCTCTTTTTTTTGTTTGTTTGCCCCCTACCTATGCTAGAATTGTGGAAAGGGGCTAACATTATCGTCAAGTCATACAAAACACTCAAAGAATTTTGCTGTGAATAATTAGATATATATGCTTTTTGAACCTTTAAACTCTCATTTCATTAAACCTGAGGTACTTTTAAAATCACTGCTTTTCCTGCACAAATGAAGCGGTAAGTCTTCATTCTTACTGCCAGATTTTGATGATATTCATTGTCAGCAGTATAAAAATACCGTATTTAAAGGAGACAATGACATGTTAAGCTTTTACACATTTCATCTAGTTATTGCTGCCTTATCATGAAGTGAGTGCAGTCTGTTGACAATCCATGTAATTTTCCTGCCACTTGTTCAACCTTTTTCCATCGTAGTTTAGGCAGAACATTATTTATGGCTGAGTCCACTTCAGAAAGCAAACACGGAAGCTGCTTCTAACTACATCAATATTTAGCATTTAAAATTTTCTATTCATAAAATTTAAGGAGTGAGAATTACTTGAAATAAGGAAAAACAAATTAATATTTTAACATTATAAATGCATTGAAATGCATCCTTGCATTTCTTTCTTTCAACTGGAACATGGTCTCTCATAACTAGACAAATCTACATCACTTGATACTTCTTAATTAAATACTTTGAGAACTAAAATGTATATTTAAATATATATATATAAAGATTTATTAATTTATTTACTAACTTCTATTTTTGGACATTATCACACTTTCATATGAGTGGAAAGATACAACTGAATTACATATATTCAAGCCGTTTAACTCAACGAGGAAAGTACCACAACAACTGACCATTAGCAGTAAACACTATCTCGTTTAATTCCTAGATTTATAGCCTCATATAATTACCCTTGTATTTGGCATCAAAATGTACACTTTTAATCTAATGTGTAGAAAGGCTTTATTTGCTACAAATTAAAATTACTCTCATTATAAATATTACAAAATAATATGTCCGTGAGAAATTATCTATATTCACCATCTCATTTGTTCCATGGAGGAAAGTCTTAATCTATAGGAGTGCAGGGTTTAAAAAAGAAAAGAAAAAAGAGAGAGAGAGAAACAGAGAGTGGTACTATGCATGTAGAGTAGAAATACGTTGCAGCCAAGATAGAAGGAAGAATATATTATGGGTGCAGCAGGACAGGTGCAGAAAGGGCACTGATGTATAGTTCATAACTCTGCTGATGGTATCCAAGAGGCCTGAGGCCCAATTCCACCATCAAAAATTCCCAGTATCTGTCCACTTCAAGACAATAGTAGTAAGATTTTCAAAAGTAACAATGGAATAGGTTCAAAAGGCTGCCCGTTCTCTCTGAAGTATTCAGACTCTCAAAGATGTAAGAGTCTAACCTGAACAGGGAAAAACAAAGCATGTATTACTAGAGGTTTTAGAAGTAACAGTATATTGCAGTGTTATTGCATGAATATAAATATAGAAATGTCAATGAGAGTAAATTGATAATATTAATACCTTTATATTCCACATGAAATAGTTCAATGTTATTTGAAGTTTGCTTCAGAATATTTTTAAATATATACTAAAACCATAAAGTAAAAATTTGCTAAAAATAAGTAAAAAAAAATGCTACTAGGAGAAATAAGTTCTAGCAAATGATAGCATGCCGTGGTGACTGAAATTCATATTAATTAAATATTTTATAATATACAAGACTCCAAATATAAAAAGATAAATAGGTGGAAATATTAAAACCCTGAATGGTTCCCTGCAACGTGTATATATATCTAATGAATAATCATATTGTGCCCCGTGGATTTGAATAGCTATTATGAATCAATTAAAAAGTGTTTAAAATAAGTATAGTTCAAATAATGATTTGCTATATAATATAAATAGAATAATATAAATTGGTCAGTAAACCATACAACAGGCAGGAAAATAGGCAAAGGAAAACAGAAAGGGAAGAAAATATTTCATTCGCATCTTGTGATTTCCCTTTTTTCCACATTGTGGAACCTCCTCACCCCATGGTTTGTCTTATAAAAATCCCTTAAGAAGGCATGGTCCTTGGGAACCTACTCGGGACTCTTTCTCTGTTTCTCTCAGACAAAAGCTTTCTTTCCTCAATAAATATATTGTGCTCTTCAAAAAGAAAAAAAAAAAGAAAACAAACAGAAAACAACTGGAAGAATAATATAATGTCTTTTATAGTAAATAAATTACATATCAGTAAAACAAATTGTCAAAACAAACACACAATTATGGATTGTCAACAATGAATTCTTTCAAAATTTAAATACAGACATGTAATTTAATGATAGGGATCTTAGATATACTTCTTTTCAAATTTTGTTGTATTCATGTAAAGATAAGACAAAACAAATTATATTTTTCTGTATAATTATATTGCTTTAATAATAATGAAGTGTTAAAAAGAACTATAATATTTCTTTTTTGGATTTTTTGTTTGTTTGGTTGCTTGGTTGGTTTCGTTTGGTTTGGTTTGGGTTTTCTGGTACCAGGGATCAAATTCATGACCTCTCGCTAGTCAGGCAGGCACTTATGCTCACTGAGCTAAATCCCTGCTCCGAAAACTATGAGTATTTTTTTTTTTTTGATTCTGGAAATTGAACTCAGGACCTTACGCTTGCCAGGCAGGTGTTTATGCTGCTGAGCTACATCCCCAGCCCCACTATATTTCTTGATTTGCTTCATTGTACAAATGTTATGTATTTCCTCCAAGATGGGAAATTAACATTACCTCAATAACAGAACTGCAATAAATCTAGTAGTTAGATCAGTTGGTCAATAGACTTACAGCTCACTAGATCAAAAAACAACACAGAAACAGATGCACATGAACATAGTCAACTATTTTTTGAATATGGTAAATTGGGAATTTAGTTAATCCATTCAATTGATGTTCATGGTAATTCTGGAACTATATAGAAAAAAAATTAAACCTCTACATAGCCTCATATTTATACAAATATTTACTCACAATATTTGTAGATTTATATATATAATTTGCATTGTATATCTAGATGAAAATCTTAAATTTTGGTAGCTTATTTAATAATAGTAATGTTTTAATAATAATATTTAATATACTAATAATAAATTTATTTAATAATAGTAAATAATAGTAAATTTTTGTACAAGTTGACCCCATATAATTCTAAATCACTTTTCTGAATTTTGTATAACATTTTGGAGATGATTACTTTTTCTACTCAGTCACTGAGATTTTGAGGATCTTCTGACAATATTGATCTTGTTTAAGAAGCACATGTTCATTGAAACTATCAAACTGTGTTTTGCCTTCAAAAATGTCATTCATTATTTTCATAGCTATCATACATGCTTAGAAGTGCTAAATACTAGAAATCACTGAAGAAATTTATAAACTCTTGATTTTTATTTTCCCTCATGTTTATCTTATTACTCTTAGCTAATGTACATAATAGGATTGCAGTGTAATTTTATATGATATACTCAGTGAATGTACATTCCTTTTAATTGTCAATTTGGCATTAAAATATTAAATTTAATGCTATTTATATTGATATTGTATTGGTTCAGGGAAGTGCTAGGAGACCTTACTGAATGAGAAGCATCTCCAATGAACTTAGAATTGATACAGAAATATTGAGAAGGTACCACACTTTATCATGTTCAAATCTGTTTCTTTAAGGTAAATGAAAGCCAGACCAGTAAGAAAAATTACATTCTTATGGATAAAATGTATAAAATAGATGGATATTTTTTCCCAGTAAATGACACTAGTACCCCTTTTCTATGTGTTGAATATATTTTATGTCTTCCTTTACACTGTTAGCCAATTTTTTGTGTGTTTACCATTACCATTGATAATTGAAAAATATCCCTTTCTCAGATACATTCCAAATATTTTTGCATGGTGCAAAAATCAGACATCTCTCCCTCTCCCATGCACTTGCATATAAGATCTGGCCGTGGTTCACCATTCTGACACATGCACTATGGAAACAGTTTCTCTGTAGTTGTGCTGAACAAGTTTGACCTATTACCTGCAATAGATGCAATACTTACAACTTGCAATTTGAGGTGGAATCTCTCCAGATATTCCAAGTCAGTCTCTTATTGATGGTTTGACCCTGGCCCAGTTAGATCAGCTTCACTTGATTACATGGCCAGGAGATGTTAAAACCTTCACTTAATTTAGTATTTTAGACTTCCTTGAAGCCAGAATATTTTATAGATCTTAGCTGAAATGGACCAGGATTCGTACTGAGATTAGAGTGTCCAGCAGCTAGTGTGAGAAAATGTCTGTAGGACCTTCGGTACTTCCCTGAGCTCTTGCTGGCTCACATTCTGCTGCTCTAAATAAAAGCTATGCATTCCTTCAGTGTCTGTTAATCCTCTCAATTATCCGGAATGAATATTTTCTTATATAGAAATTTGGAAGTGGAAATATTTAGGTAATACTGCAATATTATGGAGCAATTATATACAGATAGTACCTGTGATCACTGATCATGAGACTCAGTCACCTTAACAGGAAGAACACACACCTAGCAGATTCGGAAAGCCCATGTCTGGTTGTGTCTGTGGGGTGTTTCCAGAGATGCCTAACATGGGTCAGCAAACTGAGGGGGAAGGCCAATCTCTATGGTAGGTGGCACCATCCAGAAGGGTTGCCGTCTCCAAGAAATGAGAGAGAAAGAAGGTGGATATTTGCTTCAGTATGAAAAGCTCTGTTGTGCTTGAACTTGTGTGTCTCTTGCTACTGCCGTTACCTATAAACATCAGATTCCTGGTTTCTCAGCCTTTCAATATGGACTCATAACAGAAATCCCCAGGCCTTCTGTCCTGGACTAGAATTGCATCCTACCCCTTTGCTCTGTCATTTCCAACTTCTAGGACTGAGTACCTCTCAGGTGCTCTGACTCCATCGTGTAGATGGCAACTGAAAATTATCCTGCTTCTGATCCTGTAAGCTTTGAATTCATTCCTCCACACAATTATATGTATGTAAATATTTACAATCTGCTGAATTTTGTTCCTGTAAATAATCTAGCCAAGCCAGTAGCCATGTATTATACAAATGTTTGTTTGCCTAGATTGAAAAACACCAGTGAATACTGAGCAGGATACATTTTAAAATATCGAAATTGATGCACATTGTCTTCAAATTGAAGTTAATTAAGGAGAAAGATACAGATCAAGAAAACAATAATTAGTAACAAAAGCCACTTATTAGCAGCAGCCTCAAAATTGGATGGAGAAATGTAAATCAGAGCTTAATATACATGTCAATTAACCTAAAATAATGCAAAATATACACCCAGTTTATAAAAATGTTAATAGCTTTAGAACTCTAAATGAAAAATAATATCTAAGAAATATAAAGATATTGCAAAACATGCATTATAAGAAAAATTCATATTATATAATAAAAATGATAAAAGAAGAAATAAGTAGAAGATTTTGGCCTACCCCAAAATATGATTTGATAAGACTGTAGTAATTATATATATAAATACAGTTATAATTAAAATGCTATACAAAATACCTTAGAATTTATTGATGAAATTTTTTCAAATGGAAGTTAAATTTTGTCAGTGGTTTTTCTTATTTGAATCCATGAGTAAATATATACTTGGTTAAAATATGTTTTACAAATTTAAGAATAAATAAATATACTTTAGAAACTATCTCTTACAACTCCAATAAGATCAGCTTTTGTACCCCAAGCAGCTATAATTTATGCAGCAGCTGGACAAGAAGGAACAGAGCCAGAATTTATGAGCAAAGGAACAGCCAACAAGATAATATCAATGAATTTTCTAGTGCAATAGAGGAAATAGCATAGTCACAGAAAAATAACCAGAATGTTTATTTTTTGAATCCTCTGAGATTTACAAAGGAACCTATGTTTAGATTTTAAAATATTATTTGTTCAGAATATTCTCTACTGGTTTTGCAGTAAAATTTTAGTCTTATTCTATTGTTGATTATTGAAATGTTTCAGATGCTCAGTAAACAAAGAAAAAACAGGCATGTATCCACATGAATGAAAATCATTTCAGACTTCATCTCTATTAGGAAAAAATAATAAAAAATTTTATCTGTTTCTGGTTCTTATGTCAGTAGATTTAGTAGCAGCATTTCTAAATGCTACAGGGAACTTAAATATACGATTTTCTTTTTCGTTGCTGAAGTTGTTTTTTACTTCTTAAATTTGAATCGCAGTGAGTGAGGAGCGTTTGGGCAGAATGGGGGAAAAGCAGAGTGAGAGGAGAGACTGACTCCCGGGGTCCTTCTTACCTTTTTCTTTTCACTTCATTTTTGTGTCTTTTTATTTCCTTTCATAATTTTATGTAGAAAAAAAAGGTGTTAAGGCAACATCCACATTCTGTACACTTACTATAACCATGTTTATTTAAATCAAACTAAACTTCTGTAGAGTCTGCCTGAATAGAATGTAAACTGAGATTTGTTCCACTGGTTTGTTCTGTTGCTATGCATACTGTATACCCGGCTGTAAAACACAAATCTAATTACATTGCCATCACTCCTCAAACCTTCTATTTCTCCTAAGTGCCTGTAAATGAAATGAAACCTCAGGACATGCAATTCAAATGCAATTCAAATTACAATCTGTACCTTCGTACCCTTTCTAAATCAGTAGAGTTTCCTACCACCCAGATTATACTTCTTTACAGCCTCTCACTTGTAGAGGAATCTATTTTACTCAGATTGTGTATATGTATCTATGTTTTTTTTCTTAGCATTTAAGGCTATGCCTTATAAACAGAGCCTTGAATTAGAAAAACATATAGGGAATGCAACTATTTACTAAAAGATTATCTGTAAATATCTACGAATGAGTGAATAGATGAGTATCTCATACCTCCCACTCCACTGTTCAAAATCTATGATGATGACATTTCTTTATATTTGCTAAGGTTCAGCAATACAAGCAGCTTAGAAACATATAAAACCATTGCATAAAGTACTATAGTTCATTAATGAAGAGCTATAAAATATGCAAATTTCTAGCCCAATACCATAACTCCTCTTACTAACTCAATGAAATTCTTTTCCTAAATAACATAAAAGTAGAGAGAAATTGGACCTTGAAAAATTAGACATTAAGTTCTAATAAAATAGAATAGGATCTTTTCAAAAAATACCAACTTTTTGTCAGTGTTACAAAATATGGACTTCAAAGATAATTTAGTTTAAAATAATCTTTCTAAATAAATTATATGTTTAGCAACAAAGGTTAAACATGCCTATTTGTCTTAATCTTAAGTTAAATCTTAAATTAAAATTATGGCTTATTTTTGCCATATTCCTGAAGCAATTCTGACCATCAATGCTTATTTAAAATGGAGAACAATATGAACACTGCAGATACAATCAGTAAAATGGATTTTGGGTCATTCGGTGGAATGTAATCTAGCTCTCTATTCTGCAACTTCACAAATTTATCAGTAAAATTAATAGAGAACTGTATGAACATGCTTGTGTACAGCATATATATATATATATATATATGTATATATATATATATATATATGCATAAATATAGAACTAGCCCAAAATAGATCAAACACTTTTTATTTTTCTCGTTTGTTAATCTTACATAATCTTTATTTTTCTAAAAAATTATTTTCCAGAGTTCTTTCTAGAACAATCCTTAAAGTGAGTAACCATACCCCTTTCCAAGCAGAAATATTTCTTAGGAGGCTTCTTTAGAAATCAGTTATCAAGGTCTGCTGGTTTGTAGGAAATGCAGGGTAGCCTAACTGTCTTCATTCTTATAAGTTTAAAGACCATCAGTTCTAGAGAGAAACTGCAGCTTTACATCTCTTTCATTTTATAGACAGTAAGGGGAACCCCAGGCCATTCCAACACCCAGCTTTTCCATCACTGAGGTAAGCTATTCGATATCCACAGATATTCACAGCTTAAAAGGCACCGAGTTCATTTTGGCTCACAGTTTCTGAGGTTTCAGTCCACCGTCAGCTGACTCAAAGGAACAAGCATCATGGCAGAAGGGGTGAAAGAGCAAAGTGACAAACTCACGGCAGGCAGAAAGCACAAAGGCAGGTGAAGAGTCAGACCGAGACAGGGCTGGAAACAGTCTGCATCTTCAAACCCACGCTTCTTTGTTCAGCCTGGTCCCCACCTCTTCATAAGCCCGTTCGCTATAACTCTTTAGTGGGTAAGTAATAATAAATTAATAATGAATCGATAGTCCCTTAATGAGATCAGCCTCCTCAGGATCCAGTTACTTCTCTCGGCCTTGTCTATGAGTATTGCTGAACTGGAGATCAGTCTCTCACTATACGAGTCTTTGGAGGATTCTTCGTCTTTAACCATAACATCTGCTCAGTGGCTTAGCTGAGATGTGGCCCAGTGACCCCGTCTACTGCTCTTGCCCTGCAGAGCACTGTAAGTATTTTACCCAACGTCAGGCCGTTAGGGGACAGCTGAATAGCCACGGCACAGTTTCTGATGGCCCGTTAGTATTTCCGAAGACATGGTAACCTTCACCCAGAACTTTGCTTGTCTGTGTGAGGCCAGACACATTGATTATAGGGTCGAACAGACATGAAAAGATACCTGATCTGTTTTCCCACAGCATCACTTCTCCTGGATGCAGAGGTACGCCATGTCATTTGCTAGGAAACTTCTTGCTTTGCCACAAAGGAGAATTTCCATGTGCCTTTGATTTGGATCTGTATGTCAATCAGTTTGGCAACTGTGAATCTCTTCTTGCTGTTAAAAGATCCAACTGGCAGTTTGAACTGTTCTTTTTAAAGGAAAAATAATGACAAGTATCCTGGTTAGTCCATTATTTCTGCCAAAGACAGGAAAAATTAGCAAATTAATACTTTCCCAACACCTGGTAGTGACTAGGTATTCAGTAGATAAAGCACAGCAAATATAGTGTGTGGTAAAAAAAGTAAAATAGAACAAAAGATGGGATCTAAATTACATTAATAATAGCTCCTCTAAGTAAGTGAATTGATTTGCGCAGTGAAAAGAAAAAAAAGAGAAGAAGAGAATCGAATCAAATCAGTATCTCAGCAAAAAGAAGAGAAAAAAAATGAATGTATGTCTGTAGGAAATTTGGAGTGTTTGATGAAATATTACTTTGTGTGGCTAGCATGACCATGGAGAAGTAAAATATGGGTTTTTATTTTAATAACCATTAAGTGTTTTTAATGTTTGAATTTCTCTGCTACTATTAAATTGATCATGAAAAACTAACAAATTTTCGCATGTATTACAAGATAACATAGGAAAATAGATTTGTTTTGCAGCTCTGTAACATTTTCAATTAACCAATACTTTTGGTGTTTTTTTTTCACTTCCTACAAGTGTATTTTTTCCCTCCTAAAATTAAAATTAGGTACTTTAATAGTACTAAGTGATTGCACATAAACTCCATTCAATTCTTGAAACAATATTTTATCACATTTTGCAAAATGATGACATATCTGTATAATTACTATTAAAAACTTTCTGTTTATGCAGAATATCAAAATATTCTTTGTTATTCTGCATGCTTTCCTCACAAGCCGTTGAAATTTTCTGTTTCTTATATGGTTGCAGAAGTGCTAGTTACTCTGTACTTTCTCTTTCACTATGAGTATACTGGTCAATAGTGAAGTAATGATATATGATGTGAAATAATAAATCTTTCAACTAATGGATCATTAATCTCACTCTTTCTATTTAATCCCATTGTCTTTTCTCTACATTTTTAAATATATTTTGTATTCATTTACATATAATTATATTTTATTTCCTCTCTTTTTTAGTGATCTACCCAACTAATGCTTTATTAAAACCTGCATTATAGACAGTCAAACTCTAAGAATAAATAGTTGGAAAAAGAAAAGAGTACTCACTTTTCAAGTCAACAACACAACAATCATAATCTTGGAAGAAAATGGAGCTGATAATTAGGACCTGGTTAACTTGTCTTCTTATGTGATTTTTCCGTCTTCTGATTAAAAAGATACCTACTATTAGGCTATCCAGTTGTGAGCATGACACACATAAAGCTGTCCAATTTCTCTAACACTGATTTATACACTGCTGAACACATGACATTTCATCTTTATTTACAATGTCTTTTTCCAGATATAGTGTTAGTATTTAGTAGTTTTTCATAGAAATGTATCATAAGTTGCATGAATAAGCTTTCAAAAGCCTACTACTTAAAGGTAAAGCAAAATACTTGATTCTTGGAAAGTAAGTTTGTCTCAAAAAAGTATGACACTTGCTTGATACTATAAGGTTATCATTTGTTTCTTAATCTCCTGACAAAATGATTTATCCTGTAGAATCGCTGGAATGCTAAATCACAGACCGTTGTTTCGGTAGGGAATGAGATGAGTTGCTTTTTGCAGAGAATTCTGTTGTAGGCAAGTATAAGCAATCTATGATGGTACTAATTTGTATTTTTCAGGCTACTTCATGTACAGTATTTTGGAGGAAAATGCTCACTTAGAAAGTCTTTCTATCTTTTTTTGGAAACAATGATCTCAGTTTTATGATTGAATCATCTGATTCTTTAATAGCATTTCCTATTGTTCTCTAAGGTGCCACATTAGAATATTACTCATTGTTCTTATTCATTTGAGCCATTTTAACAAAATATCATAGACTGGGTTGGTAATAAACAATAGGAACTTATTTCTTAATATTTTAGAGACTAAGAAATCCAACACGGAGATGTCATCAGGATCAGTATCCCAAGAGGTGTGGTTTTGTGATTTTTTTTTTTTATTGGTACTGGGGATCGAACTCACAACCACACACTGGCAAGGCAGGTGCTTATGCCACTGAACTAAATCCCAGCCCCCAGTTTTGTGGTTTGTAGAGGACACCATCACACTTACTAGAAAGGGCAACACAGCACTCTCCGAGTCTGCTTTTATAAGCACGGTGAAGTGGGGGAGGGATTAACTCATCCTAATGAGCTAATCACTTCCCAACAGGCCCTATCTCCAAATACCATCTCACTGCAGGTAGGATCTCAACATCTAAATCTGGGAGAGCACAAACGTTTAGACAAGAACACCTTTGCTTCCTTCACCAGCCAAATGAAGAAAAGTCAGTAGCTTAAATAGAGGTATAAGTAAAGTGACAGTATAAAATTATTTTTACTTTTGTATCTGAAAACCAGTAACAAATCTTCAGTGAGCTGAACTCATAAAAAGAAATAGAATAGGAGGCAGGGAGCCAAAATTTGTACCATAAAGTGAATCCAATACCAATTTTGAAAAAAATATTATAGCAAGGCAATATGAGATTTACTATTGCAAACTTTCCATATATAGAAAGTGATTTGAAAATGCAGTTCAAATGAAACCTCTCCTTAACAAAATGTTTTAACTAAAGACCATGTTTAATTAAGAATCTTACATGGAATATAAAACTTGTTCTTAGTAACTGCTATGATCTGATCTGCATTTTTTTCCAAATTCTCTTCCAAAAACTTTCTTGTTTTTCCATGTGGCTTAACAAAAGAGAAAGACTTGGAAGTGATAACCATGTGAAATCTAAAAGTGAAGTAAATAGATTCATTTTTCTTCAAGTTCTATCTCATGAATTTTACATCAGACTGATCCTTAAAACATATTAAAGATTTTATAGGCTGGTCTATAGATACAGCTTGACATGAGTGCATTCAGTTTGATCCATAACCAACACGATTGTCTCAGACTAACTTTAATTGCCTTTTTCTGCCTAGTTTTCTGACATACTGTAAGCAAACCAAACCATTACATTAATGTAAAGAGGTTTACAACTAGACCCTGGTATCAATAATGTAGCTCTTTAATAATAGAATAAAATAAATCAGGTGTGTTCTGAGTTGAATAGTCATTTTGTCCCAATTTACTGATTCAAGCTTGGGCAGAGATCCCTTCGTTCTTCCTAATACCCAGGACCATACTTTTGCTAATGATCCCTTCAGTAGATTGAGCTCTGTAAAATTCTGTACCTCGTAGCGTCTTTCTTCAGTCTCAAAGCAATTTAGGACCAGTCATCATGCAGTAGGACTAGGTTGTTTTGGAATAAGACTGGTAAATTAGGTTCATTCCAGGTTAATTTTCTAATTTGTTGTACTTTACTAATAGTTCACTCTCATTACCATTTCTCATCATGCTTCCTATTAATTTTCTGACACCTAAGTCATAAATTATCCCATGGTTGATGTGTGTTTGTTGATTTGTTTGCTTCCAAATAAGTATTAATTTTATATAGTGTGGATTCCTGGAAACCATGACACAAGTCGAAATAGTAATAGAAAAGAGAAAATCCTCATCAATAAAGTTAAATTATTAAAGTATACTGCTACAGGGAGTAACAAAATCTGATCCCACTAGGAACCTGGAAAGGCAGCATAAAACACACTGCTTAGTTTAGGCACCGAAAGAGGTTAGAACATGTAATTACAAGTTTTTATCAGTCACTGATTGTGATTGGTGTGTTAATTCCACAGTAATTGTAACTTGCCACTTGCATGGACAAATTTCCCTCCAGATGCCAGAAAAAGCCTTCAGGCAAAGATGCACAGCTGCCACCAATTGGAATCCCAGCCCATGTCTGCAGAAATCATAAGGACAAAAGGATATACAGATACAGTATTTACGCTACCTGCTATATATTCTTTTGTTAACAAAAAATACTGTATCTGTACATACCATGTTAGTTACATAGGAAAAATTATTAATTCTCCCATTGTTCTTCTACTCCTAAGGCTGACCACTTGCTGCCTCACTTGCTGCAATGATGGTAATATATACAGGAACTTTTGTAAATTGAATGAAAATATGTATGTATATGAAATACATATATATGTAAAATAGATTATTTATTTTAATCAACTTGAGCAACAAGTAAAATGTCCAGTAACTTAAAAGACAGTAAATTATTTTGTAATTATTTAAATTAGAATTTTAAAATTCTTCAGAGGTGATAGAAATGGTGATTAAGATTATTTCTTGATTTATAAATATTTTCAAAGTGAGATATTCAGATGTACATGAGGAAATTATATTCAGGTGATCCATGGGTGCTTTGATATCTAAATTCCTCTTAAGATATAAAGAATCACTAAAAATAGACTCCACATGTTACAGAAATTGATTTCTCTAATTTGCATCACAGTAAGCCACAGTCGTGATAATTAAGCTGAAGGATATTATCATTTATGGCTGCCTCTTGTCAGAAACTAGTGTTTTCCCTGTTGGGTAGGAAGTGAGGATAGGGCAATTAAATTTAGTTTTAGAATTATTCTCCTCTTAAACAAAATTAGCTAAAACCAATAGTGAAATGCAAAATGACTAGTGAAAGACGTAGACAGAGATGTTTGTCTATTAAGCTCAATTTAATGTGTCTAGACTCCCAGAGAAGATAACCAAAGAGTGAATTGGATAAAATAAAAGAATAAAAATTTCCTATGTATGTTTCAATATGATGCAGAAAACAATAAATTTGCATTTCATTCATTTTGAAATTTTATAACATTTATACACTATGTAAGTTAATAATATTTTGCTACAAACTTGATCCACACTCAAATTTAAAGGTTAAAGGAATTTTGCTTGTGAATCTAGAGGCCTGTGCAGTTTTTTTTAACTTTTCAAATTTTGAAATTGTTCATTTGAATTATTTATGTACTTAAATTTTTGATTGCCACAAAAAGGGTATATATTTATTTTCACCTCTCACAGGCAAAGAATGTAGTTATTTGTTCCATAGATTCCTCTAAGTGTTTAAATATATTTTAATTATATCTGATTTTGCTAATTTGGGAGGAAGTATACTATAATTTTTATTTCTTTAGTAGTAAGTGATGTTAAACATTTGTCTAATGACTTCACTTTTTAGTTGTAAATCACATGTTCATATTATCTTTTTGCTTTCTTATTCATTTATTTATTACATCATCTGAGTTTTAGTCATTATGGGAACTTTTGGGTATGGATCCTTAAAATGCAAAAAAATTCTATATTCTGTGCTCAATAGCATGTTGTTGGTAGTAGAAATGCTCTCCACCTAAGAGGAGCTTTTTCCTAACAGATTTTCACACAAGTTAGTTTATATACATCATGATCTTTTAAACATGAAGACAAACCTTTATGCAGATAAAGGTACTGTTTTCATCATTGCCATATTATTTTGTTGTTGTTGTCATCATATTTGTTTTGTTTTTTGGGGACAGGGTTTTGCTACACAGCTCAGGTGGGCCTTGAACTAACTATGTAGCCCAGCCTGGCTTCAAACTCATGGAAATTCTCCTGACTCAAAATCATCCCCGTTTTAAAGTTAAACAAAGTGGATCTATGAACCACATTCCCACATGCTGTTGGGAAAGAAGAAAGGAAGGGAAAATGGAAATCAGAAAGCAACCAAAAGAAGGAGAGTGTTAAAAGAGGCAAATGAAGGGAAAATTTAAACCAGTGTGTCTAGCAAAGCCAAGAGATTGTCATTATTCCAACAATGTTCACACAAATAAAGGAACGTCAGCTGGATTAGCCACTCTGCACGATTTATGCCACCATATCCTTTATGGTACAGTTCCCAGGACAACGAGAGATGCTCTGTCTAGTCACAGAAGGATCTTGTCACCAGAATTGCCTAGGGATTGCAAATACTTTTCTGGTACAGTATTTTGTTTCACTGTAAGATTCATCTTGCATTGTCTAACTGGAGTTTTATAAATCTAGTAAGCCACTAGATTTAAATGGATTTAAATCCACTTCATATTAGTTTTATGTAATAAAAACATAATGTCTTGGGTTCACTCTGTAATTCTATCTACCTTCAGATTCTTATGGTCCTTAAAAAGAATACTGTGATGACTGAATAGAAACTTCTATCTGATTTTGTGCTAAAAAATGGAAACAGCTTGTGATCATGGCTAAGCAAAAGTTTATGGCAGGAGCAAACAGTTATGTGATCACTGAACTGTAGCTGTCACTGGAAATAGAAACCTGCGAGGAGCCTCTCATAAAAGTAGCAATTTCAGATGCACTAGTGTTTAAAATTAAAGTTCAGTAATTTACTGTGAATGTATCATCTTAATAGCTTTAGGAAATTTTCTTGCTTCCATTTAGTATTCTCCCTATTTTTATATCCTTTTGTTATGAAATAGTCATGATTTAAGGTTGTAATGCAATTCTTATAAGAAAATATAAATAAAATACTGAAGATATCTGAATTATGAAATAATAAAATAATAATAAAAATAATAAAAAAGTAAGTTTTTATTGTTAGAATGTACTAATTATAATTAATTGAGAAATATCCCATTGTGCAAATCAGTTAAATCAATATTTTCTTCCCTATTCTGAAGTATAAATAGCTGACATGAAACCTAATTACAAGTGTCACCATTCTTCAAGTAAAAGTATATAGTGTACACTTTATAATAACTTCACTAGCTATGTAATAGCATTACATAAATATATATCGGAATGCTCTCTTTAAAATCGAGAGAAATTTTAGAAAAATGACAAAACCTGAAGGAAAAGAGATAAGAAATGTATTCATTTTATTTTCCTATTTGTTTGTGTGGAATGAAAGACATTTGGACTGAAATATGCATTGAAAGATAATATGGCAGAATGACATTGACAGAATTAGTCTGATAAAAATCTGTATTTCACATAAGTCAGACAAAATAAGAAGACACTGGACATAAGCAAAGTGAAAATTCATATGAAGAAAACGTAGGGAAAAATTAAGAGTTTGAACTTTGACATTTTGCCCACATATTATTTTAAGTATTCTAGAAATTAGTTTCTGTGATTAACAAATAAAATACTTTCTTACGTGACTCTGAATACAAAAGTATAAATATTATATAATAAGTATCTTAACATTATATATTATCACAAAACAATCCTTGTGTAAGAGGTGAAGAGTTCACTGTTATTAAGGATCAGAGCATTTCTGCAGTGCAGGTAGGTGTAGTGTTCACGTAACTTTATCAATAGCATTTTTTTTTTTTTTTTTTGTAACCGGGACTCAAACTCCCAGCCTTGTGCTTCTCAGGCAGACGCTGTACCACTGGGCCATATTCCCAGCCTCATAGATAATCTTGTATTTAGATTACATAGCACCTTTGTATTTATTAAAAATAGCATATAAATTAGAAACGTAAAAATGTGCATATAATTTATATAAATATAAATCTATGTATAAACAATAAACTTCCTAACAGTGCTATTTACTGTTACAAAAATTTTGCCCATATCCAACTGAAAAGGAACATTTTATCTCTAATAGACAACTCTTTTGTGATAGCACTGGTAACTTGTTTTTGAAAATTAGTTCAGTATGACACAAAGCCAAGATGAAAGTGCAAGATGAAAGGCTACTTATAAAATGAAGGTATTAAAAGTGTTTTACAAATTGTATTCAACGATCTAGAAATCTAGTCCCCACAGAATTTTCAGTGTAAGCTATAACCTCATTTTATAACCTCATGCTTTCAGTTTGTGTTCCTGCCTTTTGGTGCTCATTCCTTCTAAATATGTTAGGTTCTTCCTGCTCTCATGTTTCCATTTATTCTGGAATTTCATGGAGAAATCCTCAAAGTCATCTCGTGCTGTCAGGAGTGTGGTGGTCCATTGCTATGTTCTCAATATTCACGGAGACTGAGGCTGTAGGTTTGTAAGTTCAGGATGAGTGCCTTAATGAGATCCTATCTCACAATAAGAAATGTTTAAAAAGGCACTGAATGTAGCTCAGTGCGAAGGCCTGGGTTTCTACCACAGCACCAGGGGGAAGAAATGAAAGCACATTTCCCAAACCATATACAAATCCTGACTATCAAGATGTATTTCATATGGCTAATAATTTTGCAATGTCCTGGTTCTTATCTTTGCAGCTAATTGAAGAATATCTTTTTGCCATTAATGTTCATAGTAACATTGTTCAGATTTTTAAATATATCAGAAGTTTTCAAAATGGATGGTATAAGAGAATAGACAATCAAGTTTGATTATTTCCGTACATTGGAAGGAAACTTAATCCAACAATAGAAAAGAACCAAGTTCCAATACTCACACTACATTAGACACATCACACAGAATTTAAGATTAGATGAAAAACTCAAAAAAGAATCATGTATATTTCTTTTAGGTAAAATTCCAAAACCAACAAAAGTCATCTATGGTAAAAACATCCAAAGAAGGGGTAAATGTGGATCACTAATGATAACTGTGAGGGATTTACAGAAATCATAGAAATATTCATTATGTTGGTATTATGTAAAGTGCACAGAGACATATATTGTTAAAGTTTATTGAATTACATTTCTGAGTTATATGCAATGAAATTATGTAAATAATATCTTTAAAAGAGAAGCAAACAAATATTAATATTGGTTTAGAATTTTTTACTTTTTTCTATAAAATTGTTTGGTAAATTTGAAGATACTTTCAATGAATTAGATAAGCAGTTATGTGGAAAATAATAAGAAATGTGAAAAAAATGAAGTGTTATAAATATTAAAGTGTTATAAATATTAAAAGGAAGAAAATTAAAATCTACTCTGTAGATGGAAAGTAGAATTCTTCATATAGCTTATTACACACACACACATGTAGACACATGTGAAGAAATTCTTGTATCTCTCAGAATTTCACTCATCTTCTGAGAAAAAGTAGTGAAAAATATTATTCTAGATATCTTTATAAATATCAAATGCAAAATATTATTCTAGATATATTTACAAATATCAAATCTTTATACATCAAATAGGTTAGGAGGTTAAACATAGTGTTTCTTTTTCTCCCTCTGGTTCAAATAGTAGATTTGCTTCTTGACCAGAGTAGTAAAGATAATGTCTCACTCGAGAGCAAAGTACAGGCAGATTTGTTATGTTCTTCTTCAGACATTGGGTTTTTCCTCAACTTTCCTCAGTGGTAACATAATCTATGTGGGAAGCATCTACCTGAATGCACATATAATTCAACTCTTTGAAACTTGAGAACTTGGACACAAGAGGAACTAGCAGAAACATTAAACTTATTGCTTCTTCTGGCAAGAGTAATATAGTACACATCCTGGGCCTTCTCCCTGCATCTATGACCCTATGCTGGCTAATTTGTTACTTAAAATGTAGCTCAAAGTTTTAGAATCCATAGTTCTTGATAACACACATGTTCTTCTAGATTGTTCTTTTGATAGAACTTAACATCAAGACTATAAGCTATCCCTAACCATACTTCAGATACCAATTTTAATCTTTGAATATCATCCTTGAATATCATTTAGGGGGAAATGATTCTATAAGAAAATACTTGGTCCAGTGCTGATGCAGGTACAAAGAAACTAAATATGTGCTAAAGAATTATAGTACCAATTGTTATCCAAGAATTACCTAACATCACCAATTGGAGGCCAGTCAGTATCACTTGAACATCAATATTGTACACTGAAAAGAACATGTCAACAGTACTGCTGCTTAAATGCAAAATCTAAATCTAATGAGAAAATGTGAACAAAGGATAATCTATGATATAAAAGGCTTGTGCCTTTCAGAAAATAAAGGCTACAAAAGACATAAAAACTCAGTAAAATCATACCTAATAGATTAACCATGGATTACAATTATCCATAAGGGGCTGGGTACTGATGACCTGGTAAATCATAATGTGTAATGAGCTGAGCAGCAGATGGAAATGGTACAACAGGGATTCAGCATAAACAGGAGCAGAGAACACAAGCTGTGTGAGCTGGAAATCAAGACTTCTACACGATTTCACCACTAACTTTCTCAGGCTTTGGTCCTGTTTCCATGTGGGGTTCTTCATCCCACAGCTGAAGAAGGGGAAACCTGATGCAGGGTTATGGTTGTGCTGAGTATATGCAAACTGCAAATGGACAGTAATTCTCTACTAACCACAATCAAGAATGGTCCAGAGAGATATTAGAGAGAGAAAAACATCCCTAAATGGGCAGCTGAGAGTAGGGCATTTGTATTTTTGTAGGAAGAGGCATGGCCTGGGGGGATAATATACATACATTCATAGAAATTGGTAAATGGCCTGACCAGATCAGGAACTTGGAAGGAAAGGGTAAAGAATACTGGTCCAAAGAAGATATATGGTCAAATCATGTGTTCAAAAACATGAGAGTGAAACAATAAAATCATACTTAATTCCTCAGTTATATAAAAATGGTCCATGGTCTGAATTACTAGTTGGACCACAGTTTTGTCACTCTTGAAATAGACAAATGGCTCAGTCAGTTGACATCAGCCATCCGCTGTCATCATTTACCTTACAACTTGCACTTTAGCTGGATGAATAGCCCGATAAAAGGGTAGACATGAGCATCACAGGTCAGACCGCATCAATAGATGCTCATAAGTTTATTTCTTAGTCACTGTCGCAGTGACTTCTTACAGTTTAACAAAATGGGTGTTTCAACTCAGATTTACAATCCATTTTGATTTGATAAGTTACCTACATATAAGGCTGTTTAACAGTTTTAAGCAAATGAATAAATAATTGAGTGCAAAAAATTATTTTGCTTATTTCACTATATCACAAATCTGTCAGTTGACTTGATGTGACTTAATGATAATATGAGTTATATATTCTGTATCACCAGAGACTTAGAACTAAAAGGAGAGACTAAAAAATATTTCCTACATATACACTTGTCTACATATCTAACTTAACATTGTAAAACATAGAAATATTTTATTTGGTTCATTCCACAGTATGCAAAATGGTGGCATGTATGTGTTCTGTATTCCTCATCACAGATTTGAGAGTGAATGTGGTATTAGGGGGAAATGGCTGAAGTTCAAAAATACATTTACATCATGATAATCCCCACACAGGAACATACAGCAAAAGTCAGACTTTTATATAACACAACCCCCCCACACATAGATTTTATAAAGCTGATTGCAATACTCACTCATTTTCAAGTCTTCACAGCAGTTTTAGTATCGTAGAAGTAAACGGCCCTTTAATCTGATGCAGTATGTAATTCAAGAAGGGAACGAAGGATAGAAGTATTCAGACCACGATCATCTTGCTATTGGTCTCACATTTGAGAATATTAGATATCTCAACACTAAAAAACTTTTTTTTTAAGAAAATGAGAATTAAGGAAACAAATCCCTCATGGCTTTGGCAGGGTGCAAATGAAGACCACATACTAGATGCTTTGTTAGGAAAGACATGAACTATATTTGCAAAATACTGAAACCAATGCTTCTAATGTACCAGTTTTGAAGATTACACCCTTATATTGACTATGTACATATTAAATATGCAAAGATGCACTGGTAATACCACATTGAACCACGCAAGTCTCTGGGTTGATTTTCAACTTTGTTTCACCTTCTAGTTCTTTTTCAGTACCTGGGGGATACACAAGCTTATATACTTTGTATGTAACCTGAAAAACAGCCATAATTTGGCCGCCTTTCAAACCTAGAGATGTTACTGCAGGTAGTATTATGCAACATCAAGCGATGTAATGTAGGCAAACAGAAAAGTCCTTCAGATGGCTTAAGACCAGAACATGGAGTTATTTGGGCGGAAAGCCAGCTGGCAGTGATTGAAAGATAACCTAGAAGTGGAGTTGCAAGGTCTAAGTTGCTCATATCCCTGGAGAAATGTGTAACTATGATGGAGCCACAATTATGTATTCTTTTTTGTTCATGGACACTTGTTTGTGATGCATAATGATCACATTTACAGGACTATTGTTTAAGGCTATGATGCTGTGGGTCGAAAGAAATGCAGTCACTGATGGTGTTTTCTTCAGAGCTCTCTCAACTTGTTGAAACTGAGTTAGATTTCTTCCTAAGCCTCAGACTGTCCTTTACTTAAATATTGATTTTGGTGATTCATTATGTGCCACTTTAGAAATAATTCTTTTCTCAGCTTCTTGTTTTATGAATTAAGAGTGTGTGTCTGTCTCAAGTTTCTCAGAACCATTTCTTTGGAATGGAATCATCTAAGGAGAAAAAGCCCTTGTGTCGCAATCTCCACTAGAGGATATGTGCCTAATGAAGAGCTTTTAAAATACTGTGTTAAAATAAGAAAGTTTAACCTTCAAATTTCTCATTGATACAACATTCTGTATTCTTTATAAAAGAGTATGGGGTGGAAAACGTTGCTTTCACTAGAAATAGAAAGATTAAGTCCCTAAGAGTAAAAATGTCTTTGTGCTCTCTACAGTATTACTTAGATCTTATTTGTTTACTTCATTTGTTTGCTAGTAAAATAGAATCATGATGGACGAGTTTCAAGCCTGACCAACGAAACTGAAGCTCAGCTTTGCGGGAGCTCTATCTACTGGCATCTCCAAAGTAATTAAAGTACAATAAAAATGTCATCCTGTGAAAATCTGTATATTTACAAACTCTTTCTTCTGAGGGTATTTAAAATGCTTTATTAATTATGCAATTAAGACTGACAATTCTAAAAGAATCACTTTGTGTGTGTTCCAAATCAATTAGAATACCATCATTAAGGACATTTTCTGAATTACTTTAAAATTTTCTTTTGCAAGACCCTATTTTTCTGCCTGGATCTTGAGAAAGATGTTTTTAAATGCTTTTTGCAGTAACTTTTTGTGATTTAATTTTTGACAGTTACCTACACACAATATGCTATGCATGAGTACAAGTAGGTTAAAACTCTGTTCTTACTGTTTTCAAACCAAGTTTTCCTAAAAACCCTCCATCGATCAGTATTTCATTTAACAAGATTTAAACTACTTTTAAGTTAGTTCTTATTCAGTTGAATTTATTCATTCATTAGTTCAACATTATACTCCATACTTGAAAAGTTATTTCAAGATTCTCAAGATAATTGTTTAATGAAAAAGTGCATATTTTGTCCTTAAAACAGTGTCATGTATGTCCTCTTATGTTTATTTGCTTTGACCTTGATTTTTCCATCTTGATTTTCTATGATGTTCAGCTCTGTTAATGAGCATAAATCTCATGACTGCCTGCTTTTCATCATCAACCTATTAATTTTTCTGCTTCTTTACCTAAATTAAATGCACTGTTAATATCTACCACCAGTGTAAGGCTTGGGGAATCCCACATCCTCTCACTGAACCCTAGAGCAAGCTAGAAGACACTCTGAGATCTTGGGCTGGATTTGAAAAAAAGCGATAGAACAGAATCCCCTAATAGATCACAGGGCACTGCATTTTGCAAATAAAGAATCATACAGATAAAAAATAAGTAAAATAAATTGTAATCATCCTCAAAATTACTAAAACTTCAAATGATTTTCATTTAAAATCAACAGTTTCCATGACATTTTCCAAATTATCCAAGGTATTTAGAAATATTTTAAAAATTAATTAAATTATTATAATTGACATTTTCCAAATTATGCAAGCTATTTAGAATATTTTAAAAATTAATTAAATTAATATAATCTACTTTGGTAATACCTAAAACGCCAGTGTGTTAGTACATTATCACATATATTTTGTTTAAATTTCATGTTAATGAATATATTAGCAATTAATCATTTAAAAATTAAAGATTTCATTTAATTTCAGTTTCAAAGTAGTCAGTTATACATTTTAATAAAATATTCATAAATAAGAAAGATGAGATAAATGAATGAAATGTGCAATAAATCTGTATATTCTAAAACATATAGCAACACTAGATCTAACTGTTTTTTGAGCAATCACTTTCTAAGTGACATTTTGAGTTTCAGAATTACTGTTAGGAAAGTGACTAACCTTTATTACTCTATTAGGAAATCAGATCTGGATGTCCTCAGGATGAATTTAACTAGAAATGTCAAAAGAGCAAGAGGCAGCTGGTGGAATATTGTGAAGCCATGGGTGAAATGTTAATCAAGACAACTGTGTCGTGAAGTTGTGTGGTGATTGGGAGACTGCGTGGCAATGGTGGAAGAAAAACACCTGATAGCAGGACGAGTGGGACGGCGTAGGGTGTCCCAGTCACACTAAACTAGAAATAATAGACTATTTAATTTCAGAAAATGGTTCAAAAATATTCCACATATATTATCTCATTAAATTGTCTTACCACATTGGTAATTAAAATACATTTAGAAAAAGAAAAGGAAACTGGAAAACTTAGTAAACTCTATATATTCACCGAATTGCTTTCAAGTAAAGGTTTGTTCTTGACATCATTTACTGTGTGCTTATAACTCTGATGTCCCAAAGCGTCCTTCTGTACCACACTGTAAGGCACTCTCTCCTGTTTGAATGAATTGATTCTTGAATAGTGCATATTTCAGGTATCTTGAAAGACAAAAACAAAACAAGTCCACACAAAAGCTATTTAATATTTAGAGATTTTGCAGTTTGGTAAAATATTGTTCACAACAATATAATTCCATTCAATGTAAACTTCCCTTCCCTATTCTAGGACTCAGATGTGTTTTGATGCACTGCTACCCACACATCATCTTGGTGACTCCAGCATCAGGCTGCCAGAAGGATGTACAGGAGACCATGCCGAAAGGAACACCTTAAATTAATAATCACCAGGCTCAAGGGGATACTGCCTGATAATCATATGGCTTTTTTTGTGATTCATTTCTATGTTACACTTCAAAATATTTTAACATTCATCATTTCCTTTTATTACAATTCTGTCATACAGTTTTCCAGTCTGTTACAGAGATGATAATTTTGCTTCCTATTTCATAATGGAAAAAATATGAGCATTAGTAGACAGCTTTCTTTAAAGCTTTATACAATAGTTTTCCTCTACCTGCATCCACTGCTTACTTCTCAACTTTTACTGTGAAAGTAAAGTCTAATTTTTTATCCTAAGGAGTCTCATTTTTTTCACAGTACCCAGGATTTTATTGCTAAAACTGAAACCCCACTAATTTCCTTTATCCTCCCACATCAGCGATTTCCTTCATGCTTCCTGGATGACCAAAATCAGGGTGCAGATGTGTTGTCATTTCCTTCCTAAAACAGCCCCTCCAGGAATAGCCTGTTCTTTCAACCTGGGCTTATACTTTCTTGAAAAAGAAAATAGTCTTTTCTGCCTTCCACAGAATTTGACCTTCAGCTTGTTAAGTCTTATGGGCAATTCTCAGTCCATATTTGACTTTATTACCAGTGTTGACATAGATACCTCAGTCTCTCCTCCTAGAAGAACTTTTCTTAGCTAATACTACACCCTTCTCACTTTACTTCTATTTTATTGAATACTTTTCTTCTTCAGTTATTACTGTAACAAAAAAATCTTCAAAATAAATTCTCCTGTATTTTCACATGATTTTAATTAGTCTGGATATGCTTATCTAAATTAGCCATTATATGCAAATAAAATAGGAGTTAATCAGAAATATATTTGCAAAAAAGTTTTCACACAAGAGATATAAACAAAGAGAATAAATGTGAAATAGAAAGATCATGAAATATAGTCTCAGATTGACATGGATGACTAAGAAACCAAATGCTCACTGGTCATTATCTAGTATTAGACATTAAACCAGTGCAATACTAGAATATATGTAACATGAGCATTATATATAGTTTTAAAAAAAACTTAAATGGAATGTATTTTATATTACACTTACATCAATGCTGCTTATTTATTTCCAGTTCAACTTTTCCCTAAACTCTTTCACAGGAATTCTGAATAAGTTAATTCATTCCTATATTAAATCTGCATAACTAGATATAACTAGATTTTTTCTAAATTATAATCATGAGCTTTACTCAGATTAGTATTAAACTTATCTTCTATTACTTTATTAGTAACCTCAAACAACAATATATTAACATATATCTCCTACTTATTTGATAACTACATCTTTTATGTTATTATCTAGAACACTAGTAAAACAATTTAATAAAAATTGTCAAAAAAAGACCACCAGTGACTAACACAAGCAAAATTTACCCATGTTAAAACTTTAATTACATTTGTTAAAGAATTAAAATCTAGCAAGTTGTATAAACTAGGTGATTGAAGAACTTTAAAACTTTTTTTCCTTTCTATATGCAAGCTATTCTATTGTCAATAATTCTAACAAAATTAAAATATTGTGATACAATATTTAATAAGCAAATAATGTTTGTTTATAGTTTTTCTAAGTATTCATGGTTTTTTTTTCATTTATTTAGTTACTTACTCATCCATGAAATATATTCTGCACTTACCATGGGCGGAATGCTGTTCTTAATAGAGTTGAAGTCAGTATTGTCATATACTTTATGTTCTAAAGTACACAGAAAAACAAGTTAACCCCAATGATAATGCCATCATTGTCAATAATAGTCATTCTGTCAAATTTATTGGTTAATATGTTATTTTCTTTCTGTTTGGTTATCTTTTACTGTGAAATCAACTCATATTTTATATGTTACTTTAAATCGATTATCTGGTTACATTTCACATTTCCCAAAGCAAACAGAAAAAGTCATTTATTGTTTTCATATAAATAAGATAAATCATAATAAATACTTGTTTTTCACTTTTAAAAGTTTCATGGTGTTTTTATCCATTATTTTTAATCATCATATGATGAGAAGTATAATGACTAAGAAAAGAACAAATGAAGGAGCAGAGCGGCAGCGTTGCAATATTTACCTTCCTTCTCATGTGGGATTTGAGATGTATAAATTTTCACTTAATAGAAATAGTGCTGTCTTTATGTGTATTCCACATTCATTTATCTGACCAGTAGCCTACCTGTAATGAGCCATGGCTGGCTTAGGCCAGTGTTGATTTGTTATTGCAATAATTTCTGTCGGCCATTTACAGCTTTGCGGTGAGAATTGTACTCTCTGTAGTTGTTGTACTAATCAATGGCACGTTTTCTCTGACCTGAACCATACATAGACGTTTTAGTCAGATAAATGCCTCCACTCTAGCTGAATACCCGTCAAGAACAAATGCTCCAAACACCTGCATTCCTGACATTTCCAGGTGCAGTGAAGCTTGAGTGCATTTACTTGATCCTCTAAGTTCACTTGTATCTAACTGAAAACTAGAGTATGATCCTTAAAAACAAGAAAAACTATTCAAAAACTCCCGGAGTTCAATTTCTTCAGAAACTGAATTTTATTTTGATCCCAAAATAATTATCTGTCTTCATGATTTCTCAGGCCACCTGCTACTGTAGTTCCTTTGTTTTTATTTTTAAAAAAGTTATCTTTGGATGGCAGCCACTGAGTACATATTTAACCTACAATTTTATGCCTTTGTTCATTTTGCTGTTTATATTTATTTTTACTTCCCATTGTGAAGTAACCTGACCAGGCACATCCATCCCTGGAGTGAGTACTCTGTGCAGTCTGGAAGGCTGCAGGCCTCAGGTGAGCACCTACATTCAGATGAAAATCCTGTAGGGGCTAGAAGGAGGTTCACCTAGAGTCAGGGATACTGTTGTCAGAGAAGTTGATCCCTGTGGACAGTCCGAGGGTGAACAGGAGAAAACGATTCTTACAGAATGGAATAGAGTGCACAATTTCATGAGAAGGGCTAGAAAAGAACAAAATGAGCTATTTTATAACTAGAACGGGGTTTCTAAAGAATGAGAATGCCTATTGTCTAAAATTGTATAACACTCATAATCAGCGAGAACTTTTCTGCTTATCGAAATTAAAGACAGCTGCTGTTACTGGTAATAACAACTCCTGACCCTAGTATGTCAAATAGATTTTTCAGACCTTGAAAATTACTGTTGTCATGGTGAACTGTAACTGTCCAGGAATGAAAAAAAATTTTTTTTTATAGGATTAAAAGCTGTTTAAACCTCTAGTCCTCAACCTATTGGGGCACCAGGGATGGTTTCATGGAAGACATTTTTTCCAAAGATGGGATGGGGGTGACTGAGGCATATTACATTTACCATGTGATTCATTTTCACTATTTATACAGTTTGATGTATAACAAAATATTTATACAACTCCACCTAATGCAAAATTTGTGGGAACCTTGATATATTGTTCTTAAGTTAGACATTGTCATCTAGGAGTGATGGGATGCAGTGACAACCTCACTGTATTATTTATGGCTGCGCTAGTCCCTAATCTTATTTGTTTGCTGTTATCACAGAAAATCCTACTTTGCAAAGATAAAATGTCACAAATGAAAGCAGGCCTTTTAGTATTTGTGTGACAATTTCAGGATATTCCTCCTTGACTTATTTTAGAAGGCATGGATATTTGAAGTTGTCTCTAGAATAATTTTAAGGTCATCATCATTGACAATTTTAAGAAGTTGATCTTCTTTTAAAATGGTCAAAATTGATTCCCTGGGTTTAAACACAAATGAGTTGGTGGCATGTCCCTTCCCATTTAGGAGTCACAACATGGCTGGGAAATAATACTTAGATACCTTTAAGTGCTGAGATACGTGATTATGCCCTAGCTAGGAGAAAGAAATTCCTGGATCAGCCTGTTTCAGTATTTCTGCTATTATTTTTAAAATGTCCAAAAATCTAATGTTCAATCTTCCCTGCCACAATTTCAGTTTAGCCTTGAATGAAGCCACTTTACCTGCCAATGTGAACACAATTGTCATTTTCTGCTGGATTACAAATTGGATTCATTGAATAGATTAAATAGGTCACAGAAATAAGCAAGTTTTGCAACTCATTCTGTGTTATTGAAATACACTGCTGAGGAGTATTTTTTCTGAAAGAAATAACTGGAATAGCTCCCATAACTTAAAAACTTGACTAGTAATCTACTTTAAGAAGTCATCTCATTTTTTTTTTCTATTAGAGATGTGTGTACTCTCCATCTGTCTCAGCACAGAGCTGCATGTCCAGGTGTGAATTGAGAGCATGTACTTTAGCATGGTTGAAAAATTCAATCACATCCTGCAAACTGTTAAGTTCAAGTGAGGTTTTTCAACCAGCTGCCATTTCTCCATATGTGTCACAGTGTGTAGACTCATATTCAGAGGTAACCACTTTAATGCAAGTAGTGAAAGTAGAAACCTCTCAAGTCATGGCAGCTGCTCCCTCTTTGCAAACACAGGCCCAAAATAACTAATGCAGCTTTCCTGATATGGAATCAATGAAATACATCAATGGTTCATGTCCGTTGGCAACAAAAGTGCACATAAGTTATCCTCATGCTTATCTTCCTAAAAATATATATCATATGAAGGCAAGCATTGTGTAATGTGGCAAATCACTGATCCTTTCCAGCAACTGTGCCCCAATACCTTTCACTGCTCTTCAGTTGATAATATTATGCTGCTTGACAAAAGAGACACATGCACCACCACTGAACTGCAGCCTCTCCTTAAAGTGCATAGCAAATGTCTGTAGCAGAAGCAGAAACAGCTCTTTATCTGAAGTAATGAGGATTATTAGTGTTAGCCTTGTGGTTATCCACTAAGAATGATATTCTCAGGGCAGACTCACTGGATAAAGAGTGATCTGAAATGATTGCTTCTGTTCTTTGTGTTAATCTTTATAACGATAATTCAAAGGCTTGTTTTTTTACTGTGGCTTGCATGGTCTCCATGAGGCAATGCAGTTTTGAAGATAATCATGGCTGCACTGGGTAGCTGATGACCATGCATGATACAAGATGGCCTGAAGAATGTGAAACTTCTGTTGCAGTGAACTCTTAATTTAAGCAGGGCTATTGATATTTCCTTTTAAACCCAGCTTTCATTTTGTTGGTAGTATTAGATTCTTCTGCTATCTCATCTCAATTTCAAGGATGTTTTTCCAGTGATATTTCTGTTTTTCCTCATTTTGACTGGGGTTAGCTTGTGAGCTTACCAAAACTGTGAATGAAACCAGTGTGCAGTATGGGAAAGAGGCATAGAGAAAAGTGGAAAAGAAAATAATGGATAAGCCACATGCAAACAAAATAAGTGTTGGATTCTAAAACATCTGCCACCAAATGGAGATGTACAATTGAAGTGCATCAGATTACTGGCTTCTCAAATGCCTCCTACCGGATGTACCTTGTCACTTTGCCATTCTGTAATGGAGTTTTGAGTCTTCAAGCAACTGATACATTATGGACTCCATGCAGTCAAATCCTTCTCCTAATATTCATATTTTCAGCCACTCCCTACCTCAAGCAAGACTACCTCAGGTCTACTTCAGACCACCAGGCAATAGAATTTTGTAAGGATTGAAACCCAGGTTCCTTGCAATTCTGAGTAGGGTCTAAACTCTTACAACAATCTAAAGATAAGTAGGTCAAGTTCAGGTGCTGACAGGAGAGATGGGGAGTTAATGGAAATGCAGATGAAGGTTTGCTTTCTACCACTCTGCTTAATTCCTGCTGTGCATTCTGGCTCCTACTAAGCCAGATACTGGTATGCGGCCCCTGCATTGGGTGCCCTGGTTTGAATTGTTGCTAATTAATGTCACCATTACCAAGGATAATTCTTTACTCCAGATAAAAAGTTCCTTATTAGTGGAATAATTTTTGCTAAATATCAAGTAATATAATCAATAATGAAGTTGTTAGTTGTTTATCAATGACTTATTCTTTTCCTTGTTTTAATTTTGTATTAGTCTTATAAGGCAGGATATTCATTACCATTATATAACTGAGAATATATGTAATTGAAATTAGGTGGCAGACAAATTGAAATAATTGGAAATAATTTGACTAATTGGACATGAAAAGCATTAAAGCTAAATGATATTGAGATTGCAAGCATAACATTTAGATAAAATGGTTAAATTAGATATGTTGGAAAAACATTAAATTTTAGCAGAATACTCTGTTATGCTGATGTTTATTTTTAATCATTGAAACATTCATTCCCTGTAATGAAATCAAATGAACTTTCAATTAGGGGTATATTTAATAAAAGCTGTTTTATTTTTGTCATTTTAGTTGAGTATATTAAGAGATCTGAAAGATGATGAATAGACTGTTGAATAAGAAGTTCGCATTGCAGTAATTTAATTGTAGTTTATCCATCCTACAAAAGTGAGAGGAAGCTGGAATGGTGGCTGACACCTATAATCCCAGCACCCAGGAAGCAAAAGCAGGAGGGTTGCAAATTCAAGGCCAGTCTGAGATATCTAGTGAGGCCTGAACTCAAAACATGTAAACGCACAAATAAATAAGCAAATTGGACATCCCACATGTGTCATTGAGAGCTATGCAACTGCCATCACCACACATCTAAGAGAAATTAACTATTTATATATTACATTAAAATCAGATTTATAATTTCTTTAAAGAAATTTATTGGTCTTTAAACTATAAGATCTATAAAAATTACTGTTAGAATGTTTCTATCATCCCAAAATATTCTCTATTTTGCCTTATAACAGAAGAAGATGTGTATCTGGCCAAAAGACATAAAATGGTACAAATTAAATTTATAATAAAATTGTGCTGTTAAAAACATACAACTAAAACTAAATTTAATACATATAAATTATATCTTAATAATGTTGACTTGCAAATTTTTAGTAATATCTGTATATTACTTACATATTAATAAATTCTTATATATATACATGTACATTTCAAATATATATGTAAATGAAAAAGGAAGCAGAATACAGTGGGATGTATTTTGATATAATTTAGAGATTCTATGACTAGACTTACTTCTTTTTTATATTTTTAGGTATTGCTTTCATTTAAGTAAGGTTTCTTTACACCCTTCACATCCATGTGATGATATTATAATATGCAATATTCATAGGTGCCTTTCTGAATATTTGCAATCACCTATGAACAATTGATGATTGATATAAAAATGAAATTACCTCATTATAACATTTCATTAGACCTTTCACTTTAGAAATATTATATAAAAAACAAGTTATTTTCGCAAGGAAATTTACAAGGTTTTCTTTCAGCTACCTGATACTCATTAAGTTCTCAGTTTTACATTGTTTAAAAAGACAAAACCAGATTATATTTTACCTGTGATTAGTAATATAACCAGTTCAAAAAAAAGAGTTTTAGCTGTAGCCTCTATAGTAGCTCACTGCATTGGAGCCACCTATTGTAACCGATTGAGATTAACAGAGCATGAGGAGAAAACAGGGAGTGTGGATTTGACTCTTCACTCACTCAAAATGTAACACTGACCCGAAATGAGACATATCAGCATTTACCTGTCATAAGAATGTTTCAAATTTCATACCACTAATAAGCAAAATCAGAGAAAAATAGTCCTACTCTTTTCTAAAGATTACTTTCAAAAGTAAAATAATTTATGTCATAATCACATAAGGGTAAAGACAGTACTTTGTCATATTCTGTTTAAAAAATAGAGAAAAAACAGCATAGATTACTCAGAACATGCGTCTCAAAAAAATTTTTTTTCTCCTAAAACAAATCTCTGATCATGGCTCTGTTTCTACACCTCTCCTCTTTTATGAAACCCTAAATTTGTATACTCTTTCCTCCTTCTCACGGCAAATTTAGACTTCTGTTTCAGAATGTATATCACATTTTTTCCCCTCCATGAAACTTTTTTTGCTTTTTTTGTGCCAGGGAACATTTCATATTGTGGGTAACAACAATACTTTGCCGAGGATGCTTGCAATATGGTAATGGAACTGTCACTGATGGTCTATCACTACTGAGCAACTCCTTAATAAAAGAAATCGTTCAATAACCAACTCTCCAGAAGTTTTCTCTTACATATTAGGGAAATAATTGAGCAAATGAGTAACTAATATATTAGTATTGTACATGTATGTGACACTACTTTGCTAAACTCCAATAAGTATGGTAATAGGTAATGGGCTTACAAAACATTAAAAAGAAGAAATAATGGACGTTATTGCTAACATGCAATTCATCTATTTGAATATGTAAATTATCAGATGCAGTATTAGGTTGAAAGCAAGCATAGAGCTAAAATCTAAATTAGAACTATGTTTTCATCTGAGCTAAAATCTAAGTTAGAGCTAAAATCTAAACTAGAATTATGTTTTATTTGCCAATTTATATCTCAATGATTTATTACTATATTACAAAATGAACTCAAATCTGTAGATACAAAATTTATCAAAGTATATCTTAAATATTTTCACACACTTAAAGATTTGCAAATACATGAGATGTTGGATATATTAATTTTGGTAATTTCTTCATGATGCACACATATATAGTAGTAGTATAATGTTCATCTTAACTATATACAATGTTATACGTCTGAATAAGAAAATGATTTGTTAAATGTTTAAGAATGAAATTTAGAAAAGTAAAAGAAAACTTAGAAGACAAAGTGTTAGTAACATGATAGGAATGGTTTCTTTGAAATATTGATAAAACAATTTGGCAAAATTCTTGCATTTTCTATACCTTTCAAAATGAACTTCCTGTCTCTGTAATCCATAGATTATTTCAACCTGAGCTAAGTAATAACTACAGTAATAGGTAACATTTATATTCATATATTACATCCTAAATGCCAAAAACATTTTCTAGATTCTGCCAGCATTTGGGCTTCATACTATTTTAGAGAAAAAACAAAGGACCTAAACAAAGTACCTTATTCAGACAATTAGATACATGAAAATTTTAAAATTTTTACTGTTTGAGTGTATATTTGAAGTTGGTATTTCCATACAAACATCTTTGAAAGAATTTCAAAATTCAATGAGTTAAATATTTTAGAAATTGAATCACAATTATGAAAATTGGAGATAAGATCTTTGATATTATTATGCTTTTAACATAGCCCTTAGGTTTAACTATGAAACATTGTTTGTTAAGAGCCATAAACCAATATCACAAATAAAATATGCCTATATATTATTGAACCATTTTTTAATTTTATACACACATTAATCAATGTACTATTTTCCATTTGCATTTAATCAGCTATATTTTCTTGTAAAATATGATATGTGGCATGAGGTTTTTTTCGCTTCCGTGAAGTATCAAATCATAAATTAGTTAAACTTACAAGTTAATGGGAACAATGAAGCAGCAAGTCCTAAACACACAATAAATGCCTCATAAAAACAGCTGTGGAAGTGCTTTCACTGGTGAGAGTGAATATCCATTTGTGTGTTTCAAAATGCATAGCTTTGAATTTTAATTGAAGATAATTTCTAAATAATGAGTACCCTTATGGACATCATTATTAATAGCTATTTAATGCTTTCATATAAATGTACAAGTCAGATATTGACTTTCACATTGCTACTCTGAAAGAAAGAAACACACAAAGGATGTAACAGTGATTTTCAAGAAACAGCCTGAGTTTATTGATTTCCTTTTTTCTTTTGTGTTTTTCTCTTAACAATACTTAAAAAATTGAATTGTCTAATTTAAAACAAACCCCCTTGATATTTCCACGTGAAGCAAATATATTTTAAAATATGATTCTGTCCATTTTAAAAGGGAAGAAAAAACCCTAAAGCAATCTTGAGGAATAAAGTGGGTAAATATTAATCAGGAAAAGTTTTTTTTTTTTTTAAAGCATGTGACAGAAAGTTCTTGAATTAAAATGACAGATGTTGAGCATGGGTGAAACAGAGCATAGAATAAATCTCAAACAAGATCCTGACACTCTAGAGGATTACTTCCATGCACTGCTTCTTTCGGTTTGTTACTGTGCTCCATCACTGTAATACACTGACAGTAGTTTATTCAAAATCAGTTGACTAAAATGCCAAACTGAAAAAAATTATTGAAATTGAAAATGTAATTACTAGTGTTGCCAAAGCTCAAAAGTCCACAGACCAAATGTACAAAGGTGCATAAATGTAAACTTTTTAAATAAAAGTTGAATTTTAAACATCTTGATCACTCACAGAGTTCTTATAATCTTAGAATGACCTAATATTTTAATATACTAGGAAAAGCCTTTAATCTTTGGCTATTGAAAAGCTGTAACATCATCATTTGTGTCTTAATGTATCATAAAACTAGGCATATTTGATTGGCATGTGCAAAAATGGATGACTTTAGGAAAAACTTGTGACTGCCATGGTTATAATGTTAGAATATGTGATAGTTACTGTGTTAGTCCTTAAACCTCCATTGCTGTTTCAATTCAAAAAGTACTTAAAGGAAAATTGCAGTTGTATTCTTTTTTACTCAGACTTCTGTTTTTACAAATGTTAATTCTTTTAAAATTATTCTTGATTTCTTTTAGCAGTCCTTCTAGAGTTAACAAGATGAGTCTCCCAACAGAAAAGATAAAATTGTCTTTATTGAATAGCATAGTGATATTGATCTACCTAGACACCAGTACTCAAGCAAACGCATTAACATTTATTTTGACAAATTACAATCTTGGGTACAATTTATCTCATTGTATAATTACAGTTTTTCCTCATTGTATACATACCAATTTATAAACCAATGATACAAGACAGACATTACAGTGCATTGGGTGTTAATCAAATTTATTATTTTGGGTAGCTCAGACTCAGAGGATGAATCCTTTTGCTTACTGAAACACAAAGTAACAACCGCATGGCTCTCTAACACAGTTAAAACATTTTCAATGTCTCGGTAGCCAGTAACCATGGAGACTGTTATCTCCACAGAAACAATGCTCCCAAATTAGATGGGAAAAAAGGTCAAGTAGAGGATTGTAATTTACTTTTGTTTTACCTTGCTAGGTTACAGAAATAAAAACGGCAAATTATATTCTATCAAATAGAAATAATGTTATTGGAACATACAATCACACTGTTCTAAATAGTTGAACTTCAATTAAAATTTTCAGAAAATTTCTAGAAGATTTATATTTTCCAGGTGAAATATTATGTGTCTTATGTAGTGATTCATATAATTGTTCCCTATAGACTTGGAAACATGATAGCATAATACCAAATCCATTTAGAATAGATAGGTAAAGTTAAAAAGATATTTATCAAGAATTAATATTTTTTTGTTCACTGAAAAGAAAGATTTCTAATAATATGTATTGGAAAAATTTTAATGCTCATACCTTATACTTTGAATAAGTACTTTAAAGATAATGATATGCAACATTTTAACTGCTGTTATTCTCCTATTATTTTGTGATGAAATTTTATTTTACTTTCTTCCCATGAAATGAAAAAAGAACCAACACTTCCATTGTTTACTGAAAAAAAACCTCAAATTATTTTCTTCCAAAATTATTCATCTCATTTATGAAATATTTAATTCCTATAATATTCCTTAACACTATACATTTTAAGATGCAAATATTCTATGTAGTATTTAGATTACAATTACCTTAAAATTCCTACTAAATTATTTTCAAACCCATGCTTAAAATCTAGCTGCAAATAATGAATTCCAATAAATCACAAGAGGATAAAATCTTCTCAGATCGAATATAAGCAGATATTGGTCAAATATGCCAGATCTGTGCAAGATTAAATATTAAAACCATATGCTTTATTAACAACAGATGTGACATTTAACAATTGTGCCTTAATTAGCTTCAAACGCACACACTAATTCCCCTTTCAAACCACCATATCCATTAACATCCAAATGAACTAGCGCCCAAGGTCTTCTATTTCCAAATAGCTGTTTTGAAGTGCTGACAACTCTAATTGCTCTAAACACCTTTCCTCACTCAACTTATAGTACCATTTACCATTATTCTTTAGATTTGAAGTATTGAGGGTTGAGTTTAAAATAGCAAATAAAAGTACAGTCAATTTTTATCATAAAAGAATTGTCAATAAGGGGCTGGAGATTTAGCCCAGTGGCATAAGCACCTGCCTGGCAAGTGCGAGGTCATGAGTTCAATTCCCGGTACCACACACAAAAAAAAAAATTGTCAATAACTTACTGAATTAACAAAACATTAAGCTGTTATATTTTAATAAATACAAGTTCTAACTGAATAACATTAAAATGACCCATGGCTTTGGAAGAAGTACATATGTGTGTATTTGTGTTTGCATGCTATTTGTGATCCTAAATTAGGATGACAGATTAAATGATCATATATAACCACACTAATAAAATTTATTACTAGAATAATAGGGTTATAGTAATCTACCATTGTTTAAAATAATATTTAACTACAAATACGTGAAAAGGTAAAACAGATACAAATATATATATATAATTAATATATGTATATTCAGTAAAATGTAGAGTAAAAAAGAGGTGATAAAAGTGAATTGAAATAGCAGGTTCAAGTTTAATTTCCTATTTAAAATGAATGATTCTTTAATAAGAAACATGTTATATACTCATTTAGTTAAGTAGGTAGGTAGATGACAGATGATAGCTTGATGATATTTTAGATAGAGATAGACACATATAGATGTCAGAATAAGTAAAATATATATTTTTGAAATTAAATTTTCAGGTCAATTGATTATCAAGTAAAATTACATCTGCATGTACAAATGCATATGCATTAAACTCATCATTGATATAACTAAAATTTGAAGTGTGATGCAGACAGTACCCATGAGTTTTTAAGATTAAATTTAATTCAAATAATAATAAACAAATATAAGTTTTTGGAGGAAATGCCTATCTAGTGGTTGCATGGGAGACTTCTGTGTCTTAGTAGAATTTATGCATAATGATTGTGGTGGCAAATCTATATGTGTTATCAAGTTTTCTATAATAATTCTAAAATACAATGAAAAAGAAAAAAATGAGCTAATATAAAACTGTTGAAATCTAAAGACAACAATGATGGTGAGTTACATTGCACCATTAGACCTTTCTTGGCCGCACATAGTATAATTAAGTAATATGTGTGCCCTGGGAGAAGGAAATGTTAGAAGAGGTCTGCAAATAATGTTAAACTAAAAGTATTTTTAAAATTAAAGCTTCCAAACAAGCTCTCCTTTCACTTCTGACATTTAAATAAGTTATAAATCAATACTATCATTACCAAAACAAAAATCGAACTCCATAAACTGAAAACATCAACTATTCTTCTTTATTTTTAAAGGGAACAAAACAAAACAGTGATAAGACAGTGGGAAATCCACAAGAGTCACTCAGTCTACTGACTTTAAGCTTGCAAACTTAAACAGTACAAGCGTTAGGCTGTTTCTTTGCGTCACCTGTTACTATCTCAGCCTGTGTTCCTCTAAATCAGCCAGTTGCTTATGGGGATGGTCTCTGTCCCAGCCTGCCTGCCGGCTGGCTCACAGTGAGGGGTGACCTCCTTCCTGGTTCTTCCTATCAGGGGCACCACTGCCACACAGCGGATCTACGGATCTTCCTTCCTGGTTCTCCTCGGCCAACAGAGCCACTGCTGGTGCCCTCTGGGGCGGGGGGTTGCAGCTTCCTCCCTTTTTCTGTCCCAGCATTTATTCTTGAAACCATCAGAGATTCGAGCATTTAAGAGACATCGTTGCCCCAAATTCAGGAGAGAGGAGTACACGCTAGAGCGATACAACTGAGATTCTTTTTTTAAGCTGCAACAAAATTTTAGAGCCCTTAGCTGTAGGAGAACTTCAGAGATAATTTTATTAAACATTTGGAGATACAGTGCTATCTTGTATGAATGAGATTAAGTGGGGGATCATATTTTTAGAAAGTCTTCTATATACTTTAGTGATAAGAACTCTACTCTGCCCTCACAATGAAGATGCAAGAAAAATGCCTTCATGTTCCTGGTAACAGAAGCAGAAACTATTGTAAAATACTTCCAAGACTATTCCTTTAAAAAGTCACAAAAAAAACTGTAACCAAAAAAAATTCTTTATTGTATCATTCTCTGACTTAAGAAAATAGTGTTATGCTCTTTCATTTTAGATTCACATAATCTTTCAGTCTCATATTCACAAAAGCTATGATTTCTCAAAAATATATTTGGATATTTACATACAGAAGAGAGAAGACAAGGGAAAATATACCATTTTAGGAAAAATTTTGGGGTTAGATTATGAAATATAGGCTCATTAAAACTTGAGAATTAATAAAATGACAGCCTTTAATCACCTTCTCTTACCAGGAAACTAATAAGACTCCAATAAAGAAAATAGCTGGTTATAGTTTAAAACACTGAGGAAGATAAGAGCACATCAAGAAAAAATAAGTATAAAGGATATGTTGCAAACACACTCAAATTATGGAAAATCAAAGAACAATAAAAATGTTGAGAGAATCTAGAAGAGAGAAAAATTCTTTTTTTTTTTCAAATGATGATTCTTCTGCAGTTCTGAAGTTTGTTTTCAAACTTCTCTATCTTGGTTTATTGTTGGCAAAATACACCACTTTGGCAGAGACAGGAGGAGACCCTCAGCTGAACAATGAATATTTACTAATTTCTTCTTTTATGACTCTCTGGCAAACTTCACAAAGCTTTAAATTGATACCGATAGTATGAGCAACTCTAACTCCTACCAATACTAGAGCTCTCTTCTCCCAAATAAAATACAACTTGTCCAACTGACCTTTTAAGGCTTTGAAATAGTCCACTTTACTAGAAAGGAAAGAAGAGTCTACTTCACTAAAGACTCGCCTCTAATCGGACCTTGACTCCTATTGTAATCTAACAGAAAATTCTTAACCCTGTAGCATTTCAGTCCAGACAGAAGATCTGACTCCGATCAAAAATTCTTATCTGCAACAGAGTAACAATGAGAAGTACAGTGTACCACACAAATGAAGAAATTTGAGGAAAACATTTGAAAGGTTGAAATGTAAAATTTATGTGCCATAGATTTCAAAATGCCAAAAGAAAAATTTTGAAAAATTTTATTAAAAAGAAATGATAACTCTTTGAGGATGTTGTAACCTAACTCACATGCCACCATTCTGCTCTGTATGTGCCGTAATCTTTGTTCTAAATCGAACTTTGTATTTCCTGTATGACTCCAGCACAACCCCCAGTGCTTTGTGTCCCATTGATTCCCCAACATAGCCCACCCAGAGCTGTATCCCCGGAACAGGCCTAACCACAAGCACCGCACTCTGACCCTGGGCAAACAACAGCATGTCCTGGCACTCCAAGAATGTACAGATGCGCTGATGAGCAAACCTTCCTGTGGGAAAAAAAAAGCTCATCTCTCGGTACAACATGCCCTTTGCTCCCCCACACCTTTGTGGTTTTTCCCTTTATAAATCACTCCAAATCTTAGCCTAGTTACACAGCAGTATAAATTCCACCTGCACTCTGTGTCACTGGGTACCAGCCTAAATAAAGTACTCCTTTTTCCTTCAAGATGTCTTGGCCTTTTATCTTTTTTTCATAACTTTTGATTTTTGATTTTCAGGGTACAACAGAGGAGATGCATTTATTTCACTTGATTTAAACATTATGAATATGGATAGCACACTGAACTATATGGTACTCTATTAGTATATACAACTTTTTTGCAGCAGCTCAAAATACCATACTAGATTTTAAAACCAGTAAAATTTTACTTCCATTGAAAGTACATAGATTTACTCCTGCAGTTAAAGAGAATCAATCAGAAAGACTCAAAAACCAACTCTCCAAGTTATGTTCAAGTTTCTTTAGCAAGAAAGAAAATTACATAGAATAAAAATGTAGATCGACATAACTAAAAGAAAAATGGAGAAGGAATCTGTAAAGACAATTTTTATTGTTATTTGATTTAAAGCTAAGTGGTAACCCTTAACAGGAATAGCAATAACAATATACAGGATGCCTCAGAGCTATAGAATAATCAATGCTCTGAAGGGAGTAAATTAAAACACTCCAAGTAGGTCCACTGCATGGCATGTGGAACAGTGCTAATGAAAGAGGACTTTACTGGTGAAAAGGCACATGGCAAACTACGGAAATCAGAATGAGTGGAAAGTAAGTATAGTTGTTAAGCTATGAGAAAATATGACAGAATTGTTTCAATTTTCAGTTCAAATGAAAGGAAATACATTAAAGGAGCAAATGCAAAGAATAAAACACCATATACTTTGATTTCAATTTATCAGTAATTGTTTTAAATGTGACTTCTACGTATATAAAAAGTAAAATTGTCAGATAAATTAATATGAATTATAAAGTTTGTCATAAGTTATCTTTTAAAATTAAAAATTTAGAGATTCTTTAAAGGTTAAGAAAAAATTTTCCAAGTTAACATAATCAAAGAAAGCTGGATTATCTTAATTAATTTCAGAAAGATCCAATTGTAATTCAAGAACTTTTATTAGGAAGGATGAAGGCTACTGCTAAAGATAAAATGAAAAAACACTCTGATCTCTGAAAACAAAGCCAAAATGTGTGTGCATTTGAAAACTGTCAACGTGCATGTGGCAAAACTGAGAGAAATTAAATGAGAAATAAATCTGCATTTTTGACCTAAGAAGACTTTACCATCTTGTTACTGCTTTTTAGTTTAAACAGACAGAAAATTTTAATGAAAAATACTGATGTCTTGGAAAGAACTATGAATCAACTTGACAAATGTATATTTATAGGACACTATAAGTCCTACTTTTCTCATTAGAGACAAAATACCAGACACCTAAAGCTGCAAGAGGAAAACTCACTGTTCTTGTAGCTCACAGTCTGTAGAGGTTTCAATTCATTGTTGGCTGCATTCAAGGCAAGGTGGTGGGCAGGCAGAACACAGCATGCAATGGTGGAAAGACAAACTGACAAACCGTATTCCTCTGTCCGTTTCACCCCACCCAGATTTCCCACCCTTACTCCCTTAATCCAACCATCTCACCATGAATCAGTCTCAGGATCACACCCTTGATCCCAGCATCACACACCCTGCAGACAGCCACCTCAGAGAAACCTCACCTAAGAAAGCATGAGGCTGGGGGGACATCTAACAAATTACAACACTCCAGGAAACAACAATAAAATGAACATACCCAGTCAGCAGCTCACATGGAGGGTTCTTTATAATGAATGCCACCTTCCAGGTTGTACCATGCACTTGGGAAAATTTAAGAGTAAGTCCCATACCTGTGAAATCTGAAAAAAGAAATTAAACTACATACAAATAACATACAAGTAGCTTGAAAATTTGAAAGTACTGCAAATATTCATTCATACCTTGTACTTTAGGTATGAATGTACTTGTTTTGTTTGTACTTGTACGTTGTTTTGTTTTGTTTGCTGCTAGGAATCAAACTCATGACCTAGCACTTTGCCAGACAGCTGCTTATGCCGCTGAGCCAAATGCCCAGTCGCCAAACATCCATATTTTGAAATTAAACTTTATCACTTTCCCCATTTGATCCTGATTTAATCAATTTACCTGAACAATTATACTCGTAATCTTATAGGTGGGCCGTAGTTCTATCCCACCTCATGCCCAACTTATTATTTTCCATTTTTCCCTACTATAGACCTGTCTCACTTTGTGATTTTGCTCTATAAAATCCCTGGAAAAGTCAAGGATTTAACAATCTACTCAGGACCCTATGTGTCTCTCTTGGACAGCAGCTTTCTTTCTTTCTTTCTTTCTTTCTTTCTTTCTTTCTTTCTATAATCATATTCTGCTCTTAAAAAAAGAGAAAGAAATTGAACTTCAAACTTCAAAGAGAAATTGAAAATCTTCTAAAATTTAATAAAAATGAAAATGCAACTTATCCAAATTGGAAGAATTCAGGAAAATCAATGTGTAACGAAAATTTCAGAAAAGTACATAATTAAAAATGAATAAAAATAGTAAAATAGGGCTGGGATATAGCTCAGCAGCCCAGTGCCTGCCTGGCTAGTGTGAGGTCATGAGTTTGGATTCCTAGTTAAGAGAGAGAGAGAAGAATAAAACATTTAAAAATCTATAACAATATTTGCCTTACAAAACCAGAGGAAAAGAAAGACTAGGTTTTCAAGACAAGAAGAAAATAAATCATTTTTAGAATACAAATCAATGATAATGCAAACATATTAGAAAATCAGTAAAATCATACCTGGTTATTTGAAACAAACAGTTACAATGATGGAAGTTATAATCTTGGCAGACTAGCAACAGAAAAAGGAGATAAGATAAAAATTAGCAATATTAAAGGTGACAAAGATGCCACTACTACTGATTGCATAGTTATTAAATGTTCACAATGAGTGATTACCAACTAGGTTAGTTTCACACATTTATTAATTTAGATTAAAGAGACCAATATTTTAAATGACAGAAAAGTAACATCTCATACAAAATGGAGGAAATAAATAGAACATCACTAATAAACAAAATAAATAAGTAATAACCGTGCACACAAAATCATAAAGCTCATGATTTTGCCTGTAAAATTACAAAAGATTAAAGAAACAAGGTAAATATTTCACAATCTCTTCCCAAAATCATAACAAAGGAAAATCTTCCTACCTCTTTTCATGGGACCAGTATAGTCCTAATATTAAAACAAGATAAAGGCATTATAACAAAATAACAGTAAAGACACATATATTTCATAAATAAAGGGAAAAGTCCTTGGAAAATATTATGCAAAAATGCATAAAAATTGATGTCATATCAAGGTGGAATTTATTCTAACTACACTGATTCAGTTCAAAATTTAAAATAATGAGACAGTACAATTCACTATCAACTTGGTAAGGAAGAAAAGGTACATTAACTTATAATTGATAAAGATATATTTACAAAATACAATAGTTTTCAGGATAAAACAGTCAGTGACTATGAACATCAAAAACCACTAAAAGATCTTATCAGAACATCTTTAACATGACAAGGAATGTGTAAATATGCTGAGATTAGCAAGAGAGAATGTTTATTCTTTTAACAGGAACAAGGCAAATGTACACTCTCTATTCAACCACCAAATGGGTGTCTAAATTATTTTAACAGGAACTAGATGAAAAAAAAGAATGTATATATCTGTAGATCAGAAAAGAAATGAAGCTGTTTATTCACAACTGCCAGGGTTTTTTAAACAAAAAATACTAAAATCATAAACAGAGAATCAAAAATAAAAAAAGGAAATCATGGAATGAAAAAAGCACATGTAGAGAGATATAACAATATAAATTCAAACTAAAAATGTGAATATATATATATATATATATATATCAGTATTGAATAATAAAAATAAAAAATAAACACCATTGAGTAAAAGATTTTCATATACATAACAAATTATGCACTACAATTCTATGAGAAATTTATGAACTGTAAAGCAATCTAAGAATTAAACAATTGATGATATATTTTCTGAAGACTCAAAGACTATCTTGGTAAGGTTCCAAAACTTTTAAACTTTATAAACTATTTGTAATTTCAATCAAAGTTGATCAAACTTTTTTACAGATATTGACATATTTATTCTAAAGTTGATATTAAAAACAGAAGACTTTGACACCTAACACTGGAACAATATAACCTGAACCACTCTGTCTGAAAGGACTTTATTGATTTATTGTGACTTATCTTTGATTTGTTAATTCTTTGTACTGTTTGTTTAATTTCAATTGCATTAATTTGTGCTCTAATCTTTATAATTTCTTCCCTTCTTTGGGCTTTAAAATTGACTTGCTTTTCTTTTTCTAGAAGTTTGAGGTGCAACATTAGGTGGTTTATTTGGGTTCATTCCATTTATTGCACCTTTTCTTTTATGTGCTCTCTTTTTCTTCTTTCATTACTTTTTATCTTAAATGATGAATAAAACAAGTAAATTTTTCATATTTATGGCATACTATTTTGCTTGAAACATGATCTAAAATTATAACTTTGGTAACAGACTGGTTTGTAGAACATTTAATGAACTCTTACATACTAAAAAAAATCCCATCATAATGTGGACTAAGAAAATGAACACATATCTCTCAGAAAACAATATACAAATAATCAATAAGCATATGAAAATATGCTTAGCATCATTAGCCATTAAGAAAATGCAAACTAGAATCATAATTAATGTTCATACCCATTATGACAGTTATAATTAAATATGCAGATTATAAATGTTGACAAGGATTAGGAAAATTGGAACAATCCTGTATTATTGAAAATATAAAATAAAAAAAATCTATATTGGAAAAGAGTTTAGTGGTTGTTCAAGCTAATCACTATCAAGTTAAAATAAGATCCAACAGTTCTCCTAATTGTATATTCAAGAGAAATTAAAACAATTTTATCACTCAAATATTTGTGCACCAATTTTAAGGACATTTGTTTCCTAATGGCTAAGAAGTCAAAATAATTCAAATGCTAATCAACTGAAGAATGAATAAGAAATCATGGTATGTTAATATTACATGCCATCACTTAGTAATAGAATATTTACTTTCTGAGTTACTTTGCCATTGTTGAGAAAGTACCCAACACTCATAATTTAAAGGTGGAAAGGTTTATTTTAGCTCACAATTTGTAGAGGTTTCAGTTTATGGTCAGCTTGCTCTAAAGCAGCATGGAAAAACTGCATATATACTTCCAGAGAAACTGAGACAATATATATATATATCCATTCTCAGAATGACCCATTTTTTCCCACTAGGCTTCACCTCCCAGCACCACACCCAGTATAAATCTATTTGTGGAATATCTAGTACCACACAGGCCTTATCCAGGCACCTCCCAAAAGCCCCACCTATGAGTGCATGAAGATTTAAGGGAACATCTACAAATAATCCATAGTATTCTGCCTTAGCCCCCAAAAGATTCATGCACATCTCTTTATGCAAAATGCATTTAGACCATCCCAAAGAGTTGACAAAGTTCTAATAATTTCTTTTTTTTCTTTTTTTTTTTTTTTTTTTTTTGGTACCCAGGATTGAACTCACAACCTCAAGCTTGCAAGGCAGGTGCTTAAGCCACTAAGCTAAATCCCTGGCCCCAAAGTTCTAATAATTTCAGATTTGTTGGAATGTTCAAGTCCAACTATTCCTGAGATTTAAAGCAAACTCTTAGCTGGGAACTCCTGTACAAATGAAATGAAACTTAATTTCAACATAAAATGGCACCAGATAATCATTTTCACTCCAAAATATAGAGATAAGGAAATAGAAAGGAACGTGACCAAAGCAAGACCAAAATTCAGTGGGGAAAACACTGAATTCCACAGCTCCATTCCACCATTTGGTGCAGTCCATGGCATATGGTAACACCAAAGGGCTTGGTGTGGCTCTACCCCTGTGGCACTGATAGTGGTTGTAACTTTAATGGCTTCTCTTTTGGGTCAGTTTTCTTTGGAAAAATCCATATTCCTGGTTTCTCCAACTGGCTGGAGTCTCCACTACATCTTTGGTTTCAAATTCACAGGCTCGCACATTTCCCCTTCAGGTAAACAGTGTCTGGTCTCCTAGGATTTCCTCAATCTGGGTACAAGCCTTCCAGACTACACAACCTTTGCATTCTGCATGCACATGAAAACCAGCACCATGGGAATGAGTTCAAGGTCTTCCATCCATCAGAGCAGCAGCTACTTTTCCTTCTTTCTTGGTTGTAGAGGTTGAGTGTCTGAATTTCTAAGTGTTATGAACACAATCTTGAGAAACAAATTCTTGGGCTCCCACCATTCAGGCACATGGTGTCCTAACACTTCTCAAAGCAAAATCTGTCACCATTGCAACTCTCAGGCTGAGAAATAGACAAGGATCTAGTTTAAATTTTCTGCATGTGAATATCTGGTTTTTCCTGCATCATTTATTAAAGAGAGTGACTTTTTGCTAGCATATGTTTTGGACTGTTTGTGAAGAATCAGATGGCAGTAGGTACTTGGGAAACCCCCCAAAAAGAAACTTGTATTCTTCTATTCTGCCCCATGCACGGGTCAATCTATCAGCTTCTGTTTCAGCAGCATGCTTTTGATTTTTGTTTTTTCTCTTTGTTTTTTTTAATAACTTTAAAGTAGAATTTAAAGTAGCTACAGTGAATCCTCTAGCATTGTTCTGTTTTTGCTTACTGTTGCTTTGACTACTGTGGTCATTTCTAATTCCAAATGAAATCCAGGAGCTTTATTTTTCCCATTCTGTGAAGAACGTTAATAGTATTTCAGTAGGGATTACTTTGAAGTTTCAGCTTTCTTTTGATAATATGATCATTTTAACCAAATAATTTCTGCCGATAGAAGAAAGATGGATCCCTATTTTCTAATGCCCTCTCCCATTTCTTTCTTTAAAGTTTGACAGTTTTCATTTTAAAGTTCTTTCTCTTCATGGATGTCAAAATATTTATTTTTTAAAGTCTTTATTTATTAGTTGAGCTATTGTGACTTAAATTGTTTTCCTAATTTCTGGCTTGTTGGCTTCATTGTAGCTGCACAGAAACATGATTAAATGTCAGGTTTTGATTCTGTATCATGCCACATTACCTAGCTTGTTTATGAGATCTAAAGTTATTCTGGTGAACTTTCAGGGGTCTTCAACATACAGAATCATGACATCCACAAAAAGCAGAAATTGACTTCTTCCCTTTTTATTCAAATATTTCACCCACTTCCTTTTTTCTTTCTCTTGCATTATGGCTCTGATTAAAATTTTAAGTACTTATGATACAGGAGTGGGTAAGAGTAGTCACGTTTGTCTCCCTCTTGACTTTACAGAGATTTTAAAATGTTTTTCTACATTCAATATATTGGCTGTGAGTTTGTCATCTATGGTTTTTATTATTTAGAGGTAAGATCATTTTACCTCTGTTTTCAGCACGATTTTATCATGCAGGGATTTTGAACTCTGTTGAAGACTTTTCTCTGCTTTGATTGATGTGATCATATGATATTTAGTCTTGATTTTATTAATTTGGTATTTACATTAATTTATATATGTTGAACCATCTGCATTCTGAGATTAAAAAAATTGAACATGATGTATAATTTTAATGTATTATTGTTTATTAATATATAATCTTACTATTAAGATCCTCTTTGCAAGGATCTTAGTAAGCATTTCTGTATCTTTGTTCATCAAGGATATAAGTCTGTAGTTTTACTTTTTGTTGCACACTGTAAAGGTAGATGTATACCTAGGCTTGTACTGCATTTAAAAAAAAGAAAACACACCTGGGAAATAAACTTCAGCTACAATTAATAGCTGGCTCTTACCATGACAATTCCCAGTGTCATGTAAAACACACCTCTCTATTGTCTGGCTGATGGGGTTCTCTACAATGGCAGGCCAGAGAAGGAAAGACTGATTGGACAGGTATTTTTGATATCTAGCTAATCCTTATTTTCAGAGAAACATGTAACAGTGTAATTCATAATACCTAAGCTGTGAAAAAGCCTAGATTTTCATCAATTGATGAATGGATAAATAAAATGTGGTACATACACACAATGTTATATTACTCAGGTATAAAGGACAAAATACAACAGAGGAAAGCATTAAAGTGAAATTAGTTTTACTCAAAAAATTAAATATGGGATATTTTATCTATATGAGAACCCTAATTCAAAAAAAAAAAATAAAAAGTATAAGAAACCAAGAACCACACTTTTAGGAATGGGAAGGAAGTAAATGGAAAAGTAGTGAAAATGAAGAGGAGATTAATAGACTTGAAATTAAAATGCTAAATGCGTGCATCAACTTCATAAAACAAACCCCTTCTTACATATTACTAGCAAGTACTAATAAAATACATTTTATGAATGGAACAATATATCATAGAACAAGTCAAGAGGTAAACTTCATGGAGCTCTTTTGAATTCAGCTTGCGAATTTGCAAATTCATCAGTTGCGAATTTGTCAAATTACTTATTTTATTTTATTTTTCCTTCGAGGATAAATGGCATTGCATGGTGAGGTAATCTTCCAAAACCTAAAGCGCCACATCCAAACTAAAAATAAAATATAGCATGAAATCGTATGTACGAAACGGTGTAAGCGATGAAACAGACCTCTGACTTCACTGGCAATCTATCAGATGTCATATAATGACTTGAAGTTAAACATATCACATTTATTAATACTTTCTTTCCTAAAATGACATAAATGAAAATAAATGTACTTAATAAAATGAAAGTCTTCTTTATTAACATTTTTCTCTTAGTCTTCAAATTTCAGTAACTAAATATTTGAATTCTAGAGAAACAATATTTTTTTCAAAATGGTTAACACATGAATCTACCAATTTAGTTTTACCAATGCAGTTATTTTTTCAAAACTTTGTGTAGTATCTCATTTAAACATGTGTCTTTGTATTCTATTTTTATTTTGTTTAGTGTGGGGATTCCAAAAAAAACAAGGATTGGAAGTCTCATTTAATCCAGCTATTCCTTTTCTGGGCATTTTTCCAGAACTGAAAACGTCATACCACAGTGATGTATGTGCACCCACATTTATGCAGAACAATTTGTAATAGCTAAGTCTTGGAAACAACTCAAATGCCTATCAACCTCAGAGTCTATGGAGTATATGTTTCTTTTAAATTAAAACAATGGAAGTTTAGGCTACTTGTATGGAGCACAATGGAGTATATGTATCTTTTAAATTTAAACAATAGTTTAGGCTAATTGTATTATTTTCATTTTATTTTATATTAATGGCAATGAAAATATATGGAGAAATTTGAACTTTGCTGCCTAAATATTGCTTTTTTATTCCATGAATAACAATGTCAACATATTCCAAATAATGAATTAAGTCTACAAGCTTAATTTTAAGCATATTATTAGGCAAACTGCAAAATTTTAATACTTTCTAAAATGCTACTAACTGCTTTCTTGTCCTTTCTCTGTAGAGGATGTGAGTGGCTGGCAGGAAGGGAAATTTTATTCATTAAGATGAATTATTTTACCTACAAATACAGCAGCATTTCCCAAACAGTGTAGTTGATCTTTACAACTTCTTTTCAGTCCTACAATCAATTTGAGAGTTGTACTAAAAGCTGTATGAAGTGTGTTGTCTTCTGGCGTGAAATCAGACATTTAAACTTGGCTGTGCTATAAAAAAATCACATAAACAATAAATAATTTTATATGAAAATTTCCCCAAATTAAAATGTTAATTGACTTCTATAGTGAATCAGAAAAGAGAAAAATTTTAAAAATTATTTTGAATGGAGGTTTAAGCTGAGTGGCTTAAGTGCCCACCTAGCAAGCACGAGGTCATGAGTTCAATTACTAGTACAAAAGAAAATTTTTTTTGAATGAAGTTTTCCAATTAATTCACTGGAAAAATGGATAATTTAAAAGATGAATTATTTTCTTAATTATTAACCTTTTATTTTTATTAGTTTATAAATTTTTATGTTTTTAAAAATATAAACTAATAATGCCTTCCAGCTTAAAGTTTGGACAATTGCTCCATTAAATTACTAAGTACATTATCCCAATTAATTTCCACCATAATTTGTGGAAGTTAGGACTAGTGTTATATTAAAACACATGCAAGAAGCATTATTATTCAGTTAATTATTTAACCACACAGGGAGCAAATTATGGAGCAGAGAGTCACATTTAAGAATTCTACAGCCAAATCATATATGATTAAACACTGTTATACTGATTATGGGAAATCAAGGCAGAATGGATATAAAATAAAAACAGTCTTCATGTTTACTTTCTAGTTATTCAGTTTTTTTCATTGTCAAACTGGTATGTTAAAAAGATAGGGTTTTTTTGTCACTTATTAATTTGGTACTTTTTCAGTTAAACCATTTCTCAGCTTGGAACATCCTATAACAATCTCTCTAAAAGAAATTTTCACAAATGTACTGAAAGTTTTGTAAGAGATGGAACTTTGAATCAGAAATGATAATTCAGAAAAATATGCATCCATGGCTAGTCGGGGGTAGAAAGTGATCTATATAGACTGTGCAAAGTGAAAAGAGGTGGTCACAGGGTCTATTGAGAGAAAAGAGTACATGCAAGAGGTGCTTGAAACACACAGTGAATGTTTAAATACGTGAAAGAAGCTGAGCCATTAAGCCCCCTCCAATACCTTTTTGCATCATTTATCTCATCAATTTATCTCACCACATTTATCTCATCAATCATGCCATGTTGGGAAGTAATTCTAGAAATCTTCATTTATGATTGCTTTTTAGTTGTGTATTAATGGCCCCCTGATAATCCTGAATAGAGCTGAATTTTCACCTTTCTTGTTCATTGTGACTTTAGGAAAGAGCCAGTCATCACATGGTACCAGATGTGGTGACCAGGAAAGAGAAGGGTACACAGTAACGTTTCTACAAGTAACATCCACAGAACCTTTATCATAGTTTATCAAGACTTTCAAAGAAGACTTTCAGAACTGTGGGAGTCACAAGAATGATGGAATAAACATGTTAGTAGAGAGGAGAACATTTTGAGAGAGATTAATAGTGATGTGTTCTTTTGCTACAATTTTCTAAAGAAATTTAAGCATTCACTTTGCATTTTGATCATCTTTGTACAAAATTACATTTACGTGGACCCAAAATACAAGGATTGAATGATGCTGTGATAGAAACATTGTATAAACTACAAACGGAAGCAAATTTGTTTTAAAGTTGAAGACACAGCTATGTAGCTGTTATGCTTTCATAGAAGACTTCTAGCCCAAATATTTTACATTCTACAATATCAGTAATAACTGTAGTGAAAAGGCAGGGAAATTTCAAATACTGCTAGCATTAGCACACAACTATCTTCTAATTTGTGAACTGACTTGTCTTCTGTTATCTCAGAAGCTGCCTAACCATGTATCTAGGCACAATGTTCTTCACTGCTTCAACTGGGCAGTACATTATTCAAGCAACTTGAAGTTGGTTTTTTCTCAATCTGGATTATGATTTTAATGTATAAATGGGTTCACTTCTCTTAAACTTTTACTCTAATAATTTTATGTTGAAATCATTAGTGCTCATAAGTGTCTAAATTTTCCTATATATTTGAGTGCATAAAAAACCACAATACGCTATCTAGAGACTAAAATCTCAGCATATCTATTTAGAGACATGGAAAAACCTGTAAACGATATGACCTTCACTTATTATCCTTCTTCCTTGAAAAGTGAAGACCACACTTTTTTATGATGAAGTCATAATTCAAATTGCTGTGACACCTTAAAGAAATTTCCATAGAGAATTGCCACCTAACAAAGTTAATAGTTATTTTTGACTCCAGTTGACCAACTTGAATAATGTGTTTTTTTAACATAAAATTTAAAATGATCACCATTTAAAAACAATCTCATTCCTACAACAGGACACTTGTTATCTGACGTGTTGTACATTTTCCTTTATCTTAATTTTCACCACTGCAAACTGACAAACTACAACTACAAAATTATAAGTGTTTTTTCCAATTTTGTGTAGTTCTATGTGCTTAGTATGTGGAACCAAATTCCGTATAATGGAGAAGCTCTATAAGTACTTGTAGGAAAACATATTGCCAAGAATCAATGAAGTTAAGATTATAAAATAGAACTGGGCTTACATAAGATGTCTAATAATTTTCTCTGCTCATATTTATTAATTTGAGAAAGCATAATCATCATTTCTTTTGTATAATTCCCCATGACTTTAGAAAATACTGATTAATTTGATGGTGCTCATAAATCAAGAGGTAATTTTACAGTTCCTTTAAGTTGTTACTAGTAATATGAATACCATAATTATTGCAATTAAGTGTAGTCTTATAACATAATTTTAAATTTCTTTCTTTGAATACAATCCAAAACCCATAAATTTTCAGATTCATATATTTAATAATGTTTGAAAATACATAATGATATTTACACTATAATCTCTCAAGTGGGTAGATACTCGATTTCCTTGAATATAATTTTTATATAACTATTGACTTAGTATCTTTCTCTTACTGATGCTGTAATACATATTTTTTATTTCAATTTACTATAATAAACTTTACTAAATATGCTGTCTAAATTTAACATATTTCTCTTGATCTATAAATAAAATTTTAAGAATTTTGGTGCATAGCATGTACTAAATCTCTATGAAAAGGAAAAAAATCAGAAAACAGTGTAAACTGATAAATGTGTCTACTCATTTATGGCATGTTCCAAAGATAGAAATTATTTAATGAACTGTAAAGGTTGCTAGGTTTATCAGTATCTCTACTATCTTAGAGTTTGAAGAGCTAGGAGTGACAGTCAGCAGCATTTTAAACATTGTTTTATCCATTATTAATATTGTGTAGAAATTGAAAGGAATTATGCTCTTAACATTTATTGTTTGAACAGTTTTTACCATTAGATTTCAAACTCAGTACTTTAGTATGTTATTTATACCATCGTTATGACTTGCTACCTGTATCTTTCTGCATTTTCCTCTTATTGTGGGAAAGAACATCAAAAGCTATTGGGCAAATAATATCAAAATCTTCCCTATCTCTAATATACATGTGAAATAAAATATACAATGTCATAATGTCATATTTATATTAAGAATGATATGGTATTTAATTTTAAAGAGAAACACTACTTTTATTTGGAGCTTTAACCCACGAATATATGGATAAAAATTGCAACAATGGACAATGGGGTCTATATTTGTCAAAATTTGTTTCTTGTTTTTCTCAAGATCAAGAAGTGTCTGACTTTATATTATGTACTGTACATAAGTTAAAAATTAGATAGTATTGAATCATTGTTCTTGAATGTCATACATTTACATAATGGATAGTGTTTCATATGCTCAGTACTATAATAAAAATTATACAGGTTGGTTCTTTTTAATTAAACATAAAATACAACAGAATAACTTCTATATGTGTAATAAACAGTTTGTTATTTTGAAGAGATACTTTGTCATGAGGGAGATGTTTATTCATTTAATTTAATGGGTAAAACCATTTTCTGTGTTCTGTCTTCATTATCTATAACCAAAATTGCTAATAATTGAGCTCTCTGAAGCATGGCAGCCCTTTAACCATTCATCCATGGAGCTGATTTCATCTTATTCAGACTAGAAAGCTCTGCTCTATGAATTTGATCACTCTTGAGTAACATTTCTCTTTCATTTCTCTCCTGTAGAATTTTACTTGATTATTTATTCCCCATTGGGATTTTCTTTAATTATTTAGGCTTAAAATTCAAGAACCAGAGTGGTAAAAATGAGACATTACTGAATTATTTAAATGTACTTAGGAAAAAACATTTAGTATTCTGACAGAATATTAAATGAGAATAAACAAAATACTGGAGTATTTTTTGTTGTTAAAAGTACCAAAGAAGAAAGTCATCTGGGTAATTGACATGGTATAGGGAAACAGTGTTAGAAATAAAGTGTTTTCCCCTGCAGGAAAAGACTCTGTTCTGTATTCATGCTTGCGAGCTATATGACTCACTTCCCTATTTGATCCTGATGTAATTAACTTTCCCTGAGCAGTTACACTTGTAATCTTATTGGTTGACAGCAGTTATGTTCCACCTCATGCCTACCTTGTGATTTTCCATTTTTCTCCACCTTAGACCTGCTTCACCTTGTGGTTTTGCTCTATACAAATTCTTAGAAAAGGCAACCCACTCAGGACCCCATCTGTCTCTCTCTCAGACAGAAGTTTTATTTCTCTTAATAAATATATTCTTCTCTTAAAAAAGATATTAAGTGTTTTGACATATGCAGTTCTTAAAATATGTGTCTCACTATTTTGTTTGTGTTAATACATTGCATAGGAAAATTATTTTTTAAATTACTAATATATTAATCCAATTAATCTTGTTGTTAGTGTAAAAGTAATAAAATATTTTTCCTTATTTACTCAAAAATCTTTAGCTTCATTTTATTTTGGCTCTCATACTAGTAGTGATGAACCTTTAGCATGCAGCAGATAAAGAAGTAATGTGTATAGGCTACACATAAAAATTAAGTAATTGTGATTGACAACAGTCTCAAAATACTTAGTAGAAAATAGTTTGAACATTCTCTACACAAAGAAATTATAAATTTTTGGGATGAGGTATATGTGTCATTTGTCCTGTTCTGATTTTCATACATTGTATACATGCACTGAAATGTCAAGTTATATCACATGACTATATAAAATATGGCCAATTGTTAGATACCAATTAAAACTATTTCTGTACATTTATTTTCAAAAACATAGGAATAGAAAAATGCAAAAGCAAATCACATTTCAATAAATAACCAAGTCATTGTAAAGTCAGTAGAAGTGAACTAACCCAAATGTTAATTCTTAACATTTACATGATATATCCTCAGGCCAAACAAAATGATTCTACTGAATTTAATAGGTTTTATTTTTTCAATAAACATAGTTAGCAATTGAAAGTGTATGTTTGACATTCCAAGATTGAAGGGCTATATAATTATATTAGAATAACTGGAGCTTACATTTTTACTGTGGAAATTGAAGTCATAAATACAGAATAAAAGATAGATGCAAGAGCCACTGCCCTTGAATTGGGATGGGGGTATCAGTGTGAGCCCCAATATTTACATAGAAATGCACAAGTGCACATTCAAATCCACATAAGTTAAGGCAAATATATATATATATATATATATATATATATAATGTAAATATATATTTTAAATGTAAATAGTATGTAAATGCAAATACATATATTTTAATGTAAATAGCATGTAAGCATAAATATGTAGGCATTCAACTTAAGCATTCTTTTAAATATAGATAATGTATACTTAAGTATAGATACACATTAAACATAGTTTAGTTGTAAATAGATAAATATATACACATATATGCATGTACATATTCACCTTTTAAGCCTAGAACAAGAATCTACTGATTCTCAACTCAAGTTATGGTTCATACATACAATTCTTTGTAAAAAGAACTGGAACTTTCAAGGCAAAGGTCTTATTCAGAGTAAGGGCAGAAAACCAAAGTGAATCTGGAATATGTGATCAAATAACAAAATAGTGATGGAATGAAAGTTTTGGTCAAAGTAAATAAGGAAAAGATTGACCCCCTTTCCTTCAGTTTTAAACAAACAAAGGATTATGAACTTTTGAATAAATTAAAGTTTTTTGAGTCCAATCTAATATAAATAAATAATGAGAAAAGAAAGCCCTTTCTTGCAACATAAAATAAGAAAAAATCTCATCATTTTGGAAACATCATTATAATTTATTTAGAAAATAATTCACAAAATACTAAAGTAGTTGATGAAAATTTGAACATTATATGTACTTTTGTATGAGGTTATTTTCTCCAAAGATATAATGAAATTTAAGGGATAATACATAGTAATCTCTGTGAGAGAAACCTCCCAATCCTTGTTCCAACAATGTGGAAAAAGTTAATGTCACCATGTCCTAGTACACCAATACATGAACTTTTCGATAAGATGCAATAATTGAAGAATATGTTATATATTATTTAAGTCAAAGAGTATAACCAGGGACCAGGGACATAGCTCAGCGGCACAAGCACCTGACTGGCAATTGCAAGATTCTGAGTTTGATTCTTGGTACAAAAAAGTAAATAAGGAGAGAGAGAGAGAGAGAGAGAGAATAAGCAGACTAACTTTAATTAGAAGTCCAGACTTGAAACATATTCTACAGAGTAATTGATCACCATTCTGCAAAAATAACAATATTAGGAAAAAGAAAGGAAAACCAAAGAACTCTTTCAGTTTAAAGAACAGTAGTGAGATAGGAAAATGAAACGCAAAATATGATTTGCATTTTGCATTCAGTATAATATACGTTACTGGAACAACTGGCACCAGATGAATAAATTCTGCTAGTTAGAAAATACTTTTCAATCTTTATTCATTTTCTGATTTAAATCATTGCAATGTGGTTGAGAATTTTTGTAAAATAACATTCTTAAATATTTAGAGAGAAGTCATCAGTCTGCAGCTTATTCTCCAATTATTTAGTAAATGATATACAGCAAATGTGACATATAAAATCTCTATATATAAACCTAAAGTGATAAGTGGAAATAAATACAGGAGTGGCTACACGTGTGTGTATGTGTGCATTCGGGCATGTAGGGATACACTCGTTTATGTGTTTATTTGTGTATATACAGGAAATATAAGATATGTTAACATTTTAGGAAACCAAGAGAAAAATGTAATTTGCAGTTTTCTCAAAACATTTGTACATGTATACAGTTATTGAATAGTTGACTGCAATGCTCCCAAAGCCAATGAAACCGTGTCACGTTACCGACGATATGGTACACAGTAAACATGCACTCAGTTTCTACAGTGTGTGTCTGTTTTGTTCTCATCTTTGTTCTTTCACTCTATTTTGAGTTTTGTTATTTTAGAAGCAATAATTCACCACAGTTTTGACGCTCTGACGCTAAGATAAGCTGATGAATTGATTTTAATTCATCTTTACATCTTTTTTTTAATATTTTGCAAATTCATTTAATAATTGTTAGAAATTACTATCTTGAATTATCACTTTGTCCAAAAGCTATGGGACTTGTGTCATATCTACTTCCCATATTCCATAAAGCAATACTTTCACACCAAAATTTGCTACTTGTGTGTATTGAACATCCTCTAGTACTGACCAATTGTTACTTGTTAGTAGCCAATCGCTAGTAAAAGAATGGAACGTATTTTAGATCTTTTTGTCAATAGCTTATTACTTCTAACAATAGGTTTTGTCCATATGAAGCAACAAGTTAAAGTTTTGGAAAAAGTTTATGTTCTATACCCTATTTATATTAGGATAGAAGTATAAAACTAAATGGTAATGACTTTGATTAACTGTTGTAATTCAGTCTGATATAAAAAACATTTTATTATATACAAGCTGAACATGAATTTTGTAATTTGGCATGTCCCAAAATGGTTGTTTTGAATAATCATGATTTTGTGTAAATAAAAATGAGTGTAATTGATTTTTCATGTTGTCTTGTGATAAATACCATTTTCTTTACATTTGAAAACAAAACTAATAAAGCATTACATTTATAAATATATGTATAAATCATAATGCATTTCTTAATTATACTGTTCATGAAATCTTATACATACACTTTGAATATTACCAATAATTGCTTTTACTTATTTATAAATTATTATTTACACTTCAAAAGTTATAAATATTATGCTCAGTAAAGTATTAGTTTTCTAAGGCTGTCATAACAAATGCAACAGATTGTGTGTTATTTTAACAACATAAACATATCCACTCACCATTCTGAGGCTTCTCTGCCTGATGCACAGATGACCACCCTTATCCACTGTCTGCTCATAATTGTACCCTTGTATATGTGTTCCCTAAGATCCCTTTACCAAGATAGTACTCAGATTGGATGAAGGTCCATCTAGAAACACTTAAATCAATTATGTGTTTAAACACTTGCCTCCAAATGTACACCTGTCCTCTTCTGAGACATGGTGATGAGTAGGCAGAGACACAATTCAGCTAAGAAGAACCCAAAAGAATCATCAGACAGTGGTGTTTTAATTAAAATGTACAATAATAAAGTCATGGATATCATATTAGAATTGTTTTTATTAAATTAGTGCTAAGATACAAAATTTACTCAGTTGTGGCCATTATAATAATAGTTTATATTCTGATACACAAATTTGTAGTGGAAAAATGTGTATAAATAATAAATATTTACCTTGTTTTCTTGGCGATCATTTCTCCCTCCTTCTTGAGGTTGTGTACAGATCAATCATAGCCTGATTTTAGAACTCTATTCTTCCGCTGATATAAGGATTTGGAATATGAAAAATGCATACTTTATATTTATTGCTGGAGATAATAGTACAGAACTAAAACTAATTTTCCATCAGGAAAATAAATCCCTGGAAATGGGTCCCATGGTAGAGAAAGATCTTTATTCTCTGACTGTGAAGATAGCTCTTGTGATCTCAGATTATATTTAATATTAAATCTGCTCTAGGTTTGTTTCCCTGAAAGAGCACATTAGGATATATTTGTGGCTGACTCAATTCAACCTAAACTCTCAAGATTTTAATTTAAACCTAGTATGGTTGCACCTACCTGAGGTTGCACCTCAGCTACTCGGGAGGCTGAAGCAGGAAGATTACAAGTTCAAAGCCAGCCTGGGCAAATAAGCAAGACCTAATCTCAAAATAAAATTTTTAAAAGCAAGATTCTAGTACTGTGGAAAGGTTGAGTCAGAGGGTCACAAGCTTGATTCCACCCTGTGTATTAAGCCAGAGCTTGTCTTGAAATAAAGTGTAAATAAAAGACTATGAATCCCCAGTGTACCCCTCTGTGTCTATCTGTTGTGTCAGTCTCTCTCTCTCTCTCTCTCTCTCTCTCTCTCTCTCTCTCTCTCTCATGTATGTGCACACACACACACACACACACACAGCTGAGACATAACTAAGTGGTAGAATGTATCCCTAATATGTGCAAAGCCCTGGTTTCAATTTTCAGTACTGCAAACATTTTTAATTGCACATTTGTAGCTATATGTGTATGTGAATTCTTTTGTATATAAAGTTATTTTAATAGATTCCATTGATTAGAAACTAAATATATTTTTAAAGGGGTTCACACTTTTAGTGAGGAGCAAAATGTATATTTGAAATCACAGATAGTATGAAAGAAAAGGGAAAAGTATTAAACAGAAGGAAAGATTTAGTTGTGCAGAAATCTCAATGAAGACATCAGTAAAACCTATGGGGACTAAAAAAAGAGCTAAAATCCACAGGGGTGTGTGAATGCGCATTGACCTTGCCCTGCGATCTAATCTTTGCCTCCAGGTAGGCAACTCTCTGTGATAGTTGAGGATCATGGGTCAGCAGAACTCCCAACATTATCATTTCCTTTATTCCCATGCTGGGAAACCATTCATAATACGTCACAGTGCACACTGAAATGTAATTTGTGGAGAAATAATGCCTGAAAGACAGAGAGGAACAAGCTCAAGACTCAGATTTTCAAAGCTCTAGATCCAAATGATTCTATTCTTAAAAGTTTTACTTTGATTTTAAAAGTGACTCAAGAATTTTATTCAAGGAACATGTAAATTATGCTTATTTTTCTTAAAATTGAAGAGTGCAAAATAATATGAAAATATCTAATTACAAATTGAACAGTAAGAACTTCAAGGTTGTATAAACATTTCACTACTGTGAATATCAGAATAGTTGGGCACATGGTATTTTCTCATAGTTTCAGGCAATAAAATTTATGGTTGACTCAAAAAAGCACTGTACTACAATAGTACTATTTTTTCAGGATAATAAACATCATTTTTATGATGGCTTGTCAGATAATCACACTATTGGACCCTTATTTAACATCATTTGTATTGGAATCTCAGGAGGTGAACCACAAATGCTCGGAATTAACAAGCTTTCCATGTCTTTCTTGCCAGTACTTCATATTTTAGGTTTGAATTTCTCTTATTATTAACTTTCAATAATAATTTAATCATGCCCAATTCCAATTTAATTTACATTCCCAGTGATTAAAATAGTAAACATCAACTAATATCCCTAACTGGCAACATCTCTTTTCAAATCTATTTTTCTTCTTATATTGAGTTACTTATACTCCATGTTGAAGTCATTTATCAGATATATCATGCACAAATAGTTTCTCCCTGATTCTGTATTTTCTATCTCTTCAACACTGGATTTTGGACAACAATAGGATATTAAGTTTTATAAAGACTGCTTTACGCAGTTTTTCTTTTTTTAGCATTTTGTGTACGAATATTTATTTCTCAAACATTTCCTTTAAATACAAAGAATGAATTCTAAATCTTCATAAAGATGAATTAAAAATGCAATTCCTCCAGAATAATGCATGTAATCACTGCATTCTTGGTCGCTACTGGCGTTACTGTTTAACATCAAAAACAAACATGAGTCATTTAAAAATCATGCTACTGGATTTTAACTCTTCCTCTAGGACCAGCTCTATACTGACCTGCAACTTTTAAATTTTTATATTATCAAATTGAAGCAAGTTTAAGCGTGAAACAGCTATGTATTGAATACAAAATCAGCATGATACTATAAGGTGTAGTCAAGTTCATAACGAACATAGGTGCTCTCGTCTTTGTAGATCCGTGGGTAATGTGCTCGGAGCGTGCCTGGGAGCTGATGTAGATGGTGCTGTACATTTTCTAGCACACATCTAGGACTCTCCAAGTTGGATGAAACAGACCCACCAGGCAGTACTGAAGCATTCTGTATGGTTTATTAGCGACCTGGAGCCCCTCCAGCAAACTTTTCAGGAAAATCTTTAACAACAAGTAAGATTTCATCCTAAACTTCTACAAGTCGTGAATTTTTACTGAAATAATGTTTATCTTTTAATGTTTCAGCTTTATGTTTAAGCAAGTTCTAATATCCTAGATTTGCAAAAAAGGTATTCATTTCAATGATTCTGCCTCTCTCTCCTTTTGCCTTTATTTCTGATCCTTTCCAGGGATAAAGTACTATTTTCTTTCTCTTTCCATTTCATTTCTCCTCCAGTGAAACGTCTGTTTCTGTTCTGAGAGTTATCTAGGCCCTAAAGAGAAATGATCTCTCACGTGTCTGTCTCTTTCTTTCTTTCTTTCTTTCTTTCTTTCTTTCTTTCTTTCTTTCTTTCTTTCCTTCTTTCTTCCTTCTCTCTCTCTCTCTCTCTCTCTTACAATAACTGTGATTTTCCTTCTTCATCTTCTTCCATAGAAGATGCTCACAGAATTTTACCATCTCTCTAAATCCAATTTTTATAGGTCCATAATGAGACTTATAAAAACCTCACATAGGTGTAACTGCACCCACACCAATTTTTCTAACAGACTAAACTTTACCCTTCTATATTTATTAAACACTTTAGTTGAATTTTTTCATTGGGCTGTAACCTTTTAGCAAGTGCCCAAGCTCAGCAGGCAGTCCTATCTTATTCTTATAAAGAAGCAACCATCATTCTTGGACTTCAGGTGGATTTTCCTGTGATCTCAGTTGTCTAAGGGTCTCAAGAAAAGTTATGATTTTGCTTGTTATCCTAGTTAAATAATGGTAGTAGTTGAAGTTGTTCTTTACATCTTTCTGCATACTTAAGCAGAAGATAGCAGAGTTTCAAAGCTGAAAAATTATAACTAGCTCTGAATTGTATTTATTTTCTCAAGTGGTTCATTAATGTAAGGTGGAATGAAATGAATGTCATGTTCTACTTCCCATTTTCAACACTCATAATTAGATATGGTGGCCAATTATGACATATAATAAATTGATATTAATCATGACAGGGGGATGTAGTTACATCAGAAGTAAGTGTTCCAAAAGGTAAATGAAAACTACAGAATTTTGATTAATAAGGATTGCTTATTATGCCTTATGCAATATTGTGATTAGGAATGATATGTTGAAAAAGCAAAAGCATGAGCAAAGAGCACCTCCAGTAGATGTAGAATTTTGAATAGTCACAAGCTATATTTGTTTTTAATCAGTGGGTGTTGCTGTGAAAATTCATATTTTGCTGATATATTTTACTTTTTCAACTAGACACAGGTTACTTACTTTGAGGTTGTAATTATTTTTTAATTTTAAAGAAAAAAAAACAGAAAAATCAACATCACAAACAAACAAAAGCAAAATGACAATAACAAAAAAACCCCAATAGGTTGCAGTATTGATATAATGCATATATGTCTGTATGGTATACCAATATATTGTGTATTTACTCCCAATAATGTGATCTTTTGACAATTACCGAACTGTAAATAGTCCTGCGTTCCTAGGTAAGCATTTAAATTGCCCAAATTGATTGTGTTTTATAAAATAGGATGTATATAGCTGACGCTATAGTAATTTTGAAACAATATGACTTCATAAGCTATACTGACTATGCAAGACACAGACATTATGTATATCAAATTTTCTCACACTAACTTCAAATTCAAACATTTATTTGAAAGTTTCTGAATTTCAAGCAAGTGTGTTTGCTCATTTCTTAAAGATTAAAACAAGAAAATGCAATATAAAGATTGATATAAACTCATCTTCATTTTCTTCCTTTAATTTTCTCCAAGAAAAGATTGCTCTTTATAATTCTGAAATCAGAAACTTTAGTACCTTTATTTCACCACTGTAGGACTTTAATTTCATACTCCACATCTTTCTTCTCTATATATAAACATGACAAAGACTGTTTCTAGAAATGCCTCTGGTTCCTGCTCTCATCTAAAGCACTCCCCTGGGGGAACGGTAGCACACGCCTGCAATCCTAGCACTACAGGAGCTGAGGCAGGAGGATTGCTGTGAGTGCGAGGCCACCTTGGATTACGTAATGAGTTCAAGTCCAGTCGGAACTACATAGCAAGACCCTGTCTCAATAAACAAACAAACAAACAGATTGGCATAGATTTTTTTTTTTAATCGGTACCAGGGATTGAATTTACGACCGTGCTCTTGCCAGGCAGGTGCTTTGGCTGCTGAGCTAAATCCCCAGCACTACTTTTTGTTTGTTTGTTTGGCATAAATTTTAAAGTGGTGACAAATCTACGTATGCTTCAGTGGGCTCACAAAACTCTCACTGTCGGTGTGCAAACCATATTTCCTCAGTGGACAAGCATTAGATCATACTTGGCTTTGTTTTTTGTTTTTTATTTTTTGTTTTGGTTAAAACTGCAGTAGTAAGGTTTAGTTGCCATGTCTAAATGTCTACATTTTACAATAAATAAATGAGTTTTGAGTTGCAGTTTGGGCATTTGATCTCTTAAAATTTTGCCATCACTGGCATAGAATATAAATCAGGCCCTAGATCCCAATATAGGAGAAAGAACAAGCATACTCTTAACCCAAAGTTGAATAGATGCCAGTAAAAAGTGACGCCTTATTCTCTTTATCTACCCTTTTCTTTATCTTTTGCATGAGATGGAATTTTTTTTAAATTTTAAAAAAGGTAAAACCAAACATAACAAAACAGAACAAAGCCGATCAGAAGAAAACAATGTAATTGACACAGATTTCAAAGCAAGACAACAGGAGATCTACAGTGGCTACCATAATGTCTCTTGTTTTCTTCTAAATATTTGTCCATATCTTCACATACAATGAATTCATACAAAACAAAATACTGTGAAACTTATCAGAATAAATCAATAAATTTTAAGAAATGATCTTGTTGTATATAGGGATTATAACATATCTGAGAAAATTCTTAAATATTTACTTTAGCTTGTAATTATAATGAAATAAGTCTCCTCATTTTGATATCCAAAAAACACTTTATGCAGTCTATAGTTTCAAATGGTTTTACCAAGATTAGGAAAATATTAAATATCCAGTGTCCTGGATATCTTAATGATACCATCAAATGTTTATGTAAATCCAAATTACCAAGACTCAAAAAAGAAGGTCAAAGCTAAATTAGCAATTGCTTCCTAACACTAATTTTTTCCAACACTTTTTTTGTTGGCTTGGAAGCCCAAGAATCAGTTAAAAATCCAGTTAAAAAGTGAATTTTTGGATCATTCTGATTTCAGGGTTCTTTTTTTGAGGATTACTTTAGTGTTCACTCAGAATGACAGACAGCTGAAAATTCTTAGAAATGACCATCTAAATGTAATATGACAGAGGCTGTTGTCATGGATGTCAACGGCCTCATGAAATTTGGTCTAATCCCAAGAACTTACATCTCTCTATCCCTGTATCTTTACTGCTATTTTAAAGCTTTCTTCAGAGAAATAGAGGGTTAAAGCATGTGTTTATTATACCACATTGAGTCACAAATTTCCTACAGGTCAGTAAAATGGGTTCTCAGTGCTCATGAGGGAGATATAAGTATTATGCAGACCCTTGATATTTTAAAGGGCCCTAGTGTTACCATGCTTTGCTGTTCTGTGAGCCACTGTTTGTCTTGATAGAACTTTCAATATCTTTTTTAAGCAATGACAGTTTCATACTGTCCCTGACAATAATTATTAGTAAATCAGTGCTAGTGACCAAGAGTTATGTGGCCTAAAGAAAATAGCCAGTTTTCCTTTTCTATCTTCTTTTTAATGTCAATAATTATTGTTGTTGTTGTTTTACTTGTTATTGTTGTTGTCATAGGAGACCTTAGATGACTAAAGTAATTGAAAAATATAACAAGACTCTTGATGTTTTTGGAGAATTTCACTGCAGAATGTTTTTTTAAAAGAACAATTTACATTCTAATAAAAAATGCATAGGATTCTTTCATCTCTCTGCTTCTCCATGAAAAGATTATTAATAATACTATAATAAAAACACTAGTGGACGGGGATTTAGCTCTGTGGTGTAAGTGCCTGCTTGGCAAGCATGAGATCTTGAGTTTGATCTCCCATAACAAAGAACAAAAAACAAAACAAAAACAAACAAATAACAAAAAGAAAAAAAAATCTTGCTTTAATAGGAAAAAGTTGTACTTCTTTTTCTTTTTTATTTGAATACTTCCACTTTAATGTGATTGACTCTCAAAATCATTAGTATATTATGTCAGAGTCTGGAAGGTAAATCACTCCATCAGGAAAAGGATTCTCCACTGACAGTATTTTAGAGTGTACTTCTGAACAGCAGGGTTTATGTCTGCTATAAATCTAGAAATTTTAATAGAGTTATGAATCCACTCTTTTTACCTATATTTTTCAGTACTTTTTAAAATGGTCGTTATAGGGCTGGGGATTTAGCTCATTGGTTTAAGCAATTGCCTGGTAAGCACAAGGTCATGAATTCAACCTCTGGTACCAAAAATAAATAAATAGAAAGAAATAAAATAAAATAAAATAGTGGCTGTATATTATGAGACCCTTTGAATAGTCAGGCACACATTTTCAAATGTAACTTTGAAAATATTTTTACAGACTTGAAATCTGTTTTAGTTATGACATGTTATTAATACTAATAATAGTATATTAATTTCCCATTTTTACCAACACTGAAAAAAATACATGAGTGTCATTTCTTTTAACTAAAATATAACACAAGCTTCTGCTTTCTGCTCTCCTGATTGTTTGCTCACATCATTTAGAACAGTCCTAAAGTTCCTAGCTTTCCTTTGACAATGTATTGATAGAAAAAGGGAATACAGTGGTACATTTTCTAAGCTTTATTTGAAGACACTTTAGGCTGGAAATATTGGCACATGCTTGTAATCCCAGCAACCAGAGATGATAAGGTAGGAGGATCTCAATTCAGGCATAGAGCAGGCAGTTTACTAACTTAGCAAGGAATTGCTGTAAAATAAAAAAGTGCTGAAGATACAGCTCACTATGACAGTCCTGGAAGTGTACCCTGACCCTTTGATATGATAGAACTCTCTTAAAGTTTTGCATATAGACCTACAAGCAGTTACTAGGGGCCTGAATTCAGTCTTGGGAGCCAAATGTGCATGAGTTGAATCCCAGTGCACGGGGAAGCTTTGGAGTACCGCTCCCACTGCGTAAGACCATGCTCAGTGTCCCAACCACTCCCACCGTGTAAGACCATGCCCAGTGTCCCAAATCACCAGAGGGTGCAGGAATGCATGGGAGGTTCCCACAGGCCTAACCGGGCCACACCCAGCAAACTCCAGGCAGCTAGCAGTTCCCTGCAGTCTATTCTGGTAGCAAAAAGTGGGCCAGGTGATTCCCAGTACACAGGGGAAGCTTTGGAACATCACTCAAAACCTAGAACTATAGGAAAATGACAAAATGAAAGAGGAAAATGCAATCTAAAACTTCCAACCCAACACAAGCAAGCCTAGGAGACATGGACACAGAAGACAATGTAAGCCATACACCTGAAATTCCTGAAATGATAACAACTAATATAAAGAAACAACTCAGGGAAGCTATAAAAGAACTCAGATCTGAAATAATCTCCCAGGTAAAAGAATAAATGATAAATATAATGAAGGAAATGCTGAACACATCTAAAGAAGACATAGTTAAAAAATTAGAGGAACAATGCAAAAAGATATAAACTCTGAATGAACAATATAAGAAACAAACAGAACATATGAAGCAGATTCAAAGAGATACACAGGAAATAAAAGTTCATCAAAAGTTGGCAAAAATGCCTCAATGAAAGTGAAAAGAGAATTTCAGACTTCAAAGACAAGAAATTACAGCTAGTGAACAGAAAAGGAAGGATCTTTTAAAAATAACAAGGAATAAGAATATAAAAATTCAACAGCTGCAAGATGATGCAAAGGAAAACAACATAAGATTGATAGAGATAAAAAGAAAGTGACAACACAAATGATATCAAGAGGTTATTTACAGAAATACTAGCTGAAAATTTCCTAAACATGAGAATGGAAACTGACATACAGATCAATGAAGCATATAGAACTCCAAATAACCATAACCAAAATAAAACTACACCCAGATATATAATAATCAATATCCCAGAAATCCAACATAAGAACAGAATGTTAAAAGCTGCTAGAGAAAAGAGAATGATCACCTATAAAGGAAAGCCTATCAGAATCACAGTGGACTTCTTAATATAAACAATGAAGTCAATAAGAGCATGGAGTGAAGTATTTCAGATCCTAAAGGAAAATGACTTCCAACCCAAACTGATGTACCCTGCAAAACTGTCCTTCAAAATGGATGGAGAAATAAGATACTTTCATGACAAAGAACAGCTGAAGAACTTCATGATCACCAAACCAAACCTAAAAAGAATACTGAAAGACATTCTAGATACACATAGGAAAAAACCACTAAACAAGAGAGACAATTAAACAGAATGGAAAGCTAAGATACAACATCAGAAAGATAACATGTCAACAATAAACCAATATATGACTGCAAAAATCCCACAAACACATGGAAATTGAATAATACACTCTGAGCAATCAGTGGGTCACAGAGAAAATTAAAGGAGAAATTAAACAATATCTACAAGCAAATGAAAATACAAATATATCAGAATACAGAAGATCATCAATACCTATTTCAAAAACCTCTACTCTCTTAGGCTTGATAATACAGAAGAAATGGACAGAATCCTAGAAACATTTGAATTACCAAAACTGGGTCAAGAAGATGAAAATCTACTGAATAACCCAATTTCAATTAACAAAATTGAAAATGTAATTAAGTCCCTTCCAACAAAGAAAAGCCCAGGTCCAGAGAGACTCAATATGGAATTCTACAAGAAATTCAAAGAAGATTTACTGCCGACACTCCTCAAACTCTTCTCTGAAATTGAAAGGGAAACAATTCTCCCTAACTCATTCCTGGAAGCAAATATTACTGTAATACCAAAACCTGAGAAAGACCCAACTAAAAAAGAGAACTACAGGCCATTCTCTCTAATGGGCACAGATGCAAAGATTCTCAATAAAATATTGACAAACAGAATGCAACAAATTGTCAAGAAGATTATTCATCATGACCAAGTGGGATTCATCCCAGGCATGCAGGGATTGTTCAACATACATAAATCAATAAATGTAATCCACAATATCAACAGAGTGAAAAATAAGAACCTCATGATTATTTCTATAGATGAAGAAAAAGCTTTTGATAAAGTCCAACACTTATTCATGATAAAAACCTTACATAAAATTGGAATAGATGGTCTTTACCTCAATATGATAATAGCCATCTATGGCAAACTAATAGCCAGCATCATATTAAATGGGCAAAAACTGAACTCTTTACCCTAAAATCAGGAAGAAGACAAGGATGTCCATTATCACCACTCTTTTCAATATAGTGCTGGAAATACTAGCCAGAGCAATTAGACAACAGAGAGGAATAAAAAAAGTAAGGATAGGAAAAGGAGAAGTCAAATTATCATTATTTGCAGATGACATCATACTCTACATAGAAGACTCCCAAAACTGTTGAATGACTCCTAGGTATAATAAATAAATTCAGTATTGTAGCTGGATACAAAGTCAAAGTCAAATATCAATAGGTTTCCTATACACTAACAACAAAATCACTGACAGAGAAATAAGAGAAGCCAAACCCTTCAAAAAGCATCCAAAAAAAAAAAAATGAAAACTTAGGAATCAATCTAACAAAAGAAGTAAAAGATCTATTCAGGGAATATTATAATACCCTGAAAAAAATCAAAGAAGATCTCAGAAAATTGAAAAACATCCCTTGTTCATGGACAGGAAGAGCAAACATTGTGAAAATGACCATTATCCTAAAATTGTTAAACAGATTTAATGCAATTCCAATCAAAATACCATTAGCGTACCTCACAGATTTAGAGAAATCATTCTTAAAATTCATCTGGAACCAGAAAAGACCTAGAATAGCAAAGGTAATTCTAAGCAACAAAGGCAAGGCAGGAGGCATCACAATTCCTGACTTAAAGTTATACTACAAAGCCACTGTAATAAAATCAGCATGGTACTGGAATAAAAACAGACCTGAAGTCAGTAGAATAGATAAGATACAACTACAATAACAAACACACTCAACCACCTTATCTTTGATAAAAGGGGACAAACACATCCACTGGAAGATAGTTTCTTTAATAAATGGTGCTGGAAAAATTGGCTCTCCATATGCCAAAAATTAAAACTAGACCCATGTCTATCACCATGTACTAAAGTCTAAATGGATCAAAGGTCTAAATATTAAAACAGAAACACTAAATCTGTTGGAAGACAAAGGAGGTAGAAATCTTGAAGACATAGGGGTAGGTAAAGAATTCATGAACAAGAATCAAACCACACGCAAAATACTTCACAGAATCAATAACTGGGATCATGTCCTATTAAAGAGTTTTTGCATGTTGAAAGAAATTTCCAGCACAGCGAAAAGAAAACCCACAAACTGGGAAAAAATCTTAGTGAACTGTCCTCAAAAAAAGGACTTCTGTTTAGAACATATAAAGAATTTTTAAAAAATCAGATCCCTGAAATTCAAAGACTCAATCCAAAAATGGGCATTTGAGATGAATACACATTTCTCAGAAGAAGAAATATAAATGGCAAATACATACATGAAAAAATGTTCAGCATCATTGATCATTAGAGAAATGCAAACTAAAACCACACTAAAATTCCATCTCACTCCAGAAAGAATAGCCAGGATAAAGAAAACTACCAACAACAAATGCTAAAGAGACTGTGGGGAAAAAGGAATTCTTCTGCACTGTTGGTGAGAGTGTAGACTGGTGCAAACACTGTGGAGGTCAGTCTGCAAGTTCCTCAAAAAGCTGGGATGGAAGTCCTATTTGTTCCAGCTATTCCACTCCTAAGCATATTCCCAGAAGAACTGAAAACATCATACTACAGTGATATATGTGCACCCATGTTTATAGCGGCACAATTCGTAATAGCCAGAACTTGGAAACAACCTAAATGCCCATCAACTGAGGAATGGATAAAAAAATGTGATATTTTTATACAATGGAGTACTACTCAGTTATAAAGAATGGTTACATTGAAATATTTATAAGTAAATAGATGCAACTCAAGATCATACTCATAAGTGAAATAAATCAAACTCACATATGTAAATACTGTATAGTCTCCCTAGTGTAAGAAATGGTAAGAGTATACAAGATACCAAAAAACTCAATAAATACAGTGAAAGAATAAGAATCTACTTAAAGGGAAAAAAATAATATCCCAGGGAAAATGAGGAAAAAGAAAAAGGAAGGGAAAAGAAAAAATATCTAAAATTACAAAAATTATATAAACACACAGGATAGCTAAGGTGGTTGCGCTAGAAACTCTGTAAGTTCTTGGAAAAAAATAGTTAACATTTATAGGATTGGAAAAATTTTGCATATTATTGTGTGGTGATATGAGGAACTCTTGAAGATCATTACGTAAAATAACAACCCTAGTTACGCTCACACCACCTTGTTTAGAAGGCTTATATTGTCAGTATTCTGGGCTCTTGGTTGGTTATTTTAATGTTTTTTTCATTTCTTATTTTTCTAGGAATTTGTTTTGCTTTGTTTTGTCTTGCTTTGTTTCATTTTTCTCTCTAATACAGAAAGGATAGGTACACATGTAGATACTCATGCATGTGTAGAACTTCTAAAATGTTTATGAGAATCATTGACACGATGCATGATGAAATGAGCAGCTACTCTGAAGAAAAAAAGATACCAAGGTACCGAGTGCCGATTCCGTAGCATTGTGATGTGAAATCCGGCAATACTATTATTCTATTGAATAATAAATTCTATACTGAATACTATTATTCAGAGTGATTTTAGTCTGTTTTGTTTTGTTTAATTTCAACTTACATGAAGGTATGGATATCTATTTTGAAGAGAATGAGAGATATTATGTCAGCCATTGTTGAAGTCCCTATTGTCTGGTCTTGAAGATCTAAAATGCCTTCATCATCCTGTTCTGATCGGTTTTATACTATTGTATTTTGTATGAATTCACTGTGTGTGAAGATATGGACAACTATTTAAAAGAAAACAAGAGACAATATGATAGCCAGTGATGATTCCTTGTTGTCTTGCTTTGAAATCTATATTACTTACATTGTTTTTTTCTGATCCACTCTGTTATGTTTTGTTTAGTTGTACTCTCTTTAAAATAAAATTTTAAAAAATTATACATATATACAAGTATATAAATTTATAAATACATATATATATATATATATATATATATATGCAAGCACTCTTTTATCACTCAAAATAAGCTACATTTCTTTGTTCAAAATAATGTATTGGATATATCTATTGATAGAATTTTAAAAAATCAATTCAAAGTAAATAGGTGTCTCAGTTACTTTTCTCATCATTGAAACAAAATACCTGACATCCAAAATTAGGTAAGGGAAGGCTTATTTCTTACAGTTTTGGAGGTTGCAGTCCATACTCAGCAGGCTCCAAGGCAGGGTGGCATGGTGGGGCTGCTGTTCATGGTCCCCACAAAACAGAAAGAGCAAATCCTGCAAAAAGAGAAATGACAGCCTTCTTCCTGCCCTTACACTGTATGTTTAGCGCCACTGCTGGATGTGTGCAGCGTTCACACCACCAATCCATCAGGACTCGTCCGTATCCATGATTACTTGAGGCTTGCAGTGGCCATCCAAACACAAACCATAACAGTAAGAGTTATTTTCTTTGGATAAATCATGGTAAGTTTGAACAAATACTGGAAGTATAAGAAGTCATTCACTTTTCTTTAAAAGCTATAATTAAGTGTGTGAACTCTAGATAATCAATTGATTGGTAGATTTACACGGATCATCATGCCCTAATTTTGTTCCTCCTATGCAAATAATTAATACTTTTAAAACAAAAAACATGACACTGCAATAATGATATTAAATGTTCTTTTATTGTTGAATGCTCTATTAATGCATAAAAGAAGTGAACAAAGCATGCAATTGAATTTGAATATTTTGTCTTTATTGTACAGAAGCAGTTTCTAACGTCTCCAAATAAAAGAAAAATAGCATATATTTCTCACATCTTCTGTTTGTAAAGTATATATTTTCTTCTAAAATCAACTACTTTTTCAACATTTCTTGATTATTTACTGTTGCTATGTTCTCAGTATTCATGTGCAAAGAATAATGCTTAACTGACACTACAAATAGATTCATGTTTATATTTGAATATAATTTGTACATGTATTAATTACTAAAGTTTAGACACTAAAAATAATTTTTTATGGAAATCATCTAAGGTTTTAACCCACTGAGGTTAATAATATCAAGTTTAAATTCATTCACAAGCTGTCTTCCCCGAACTCTAACATCAAGATATGTTTCTCTATGTACAAATGAAATAGCACAGTGCATGTATTTTCAAAAGCAGTGCCTTAGGACAAAATAATTCTAATTATTTTTTTATTTTCTAATAAAATGAGCAATTTATATTATTTTTAGTTACTAAGAACATGGGAGCTGAGTGTGTAGTTTATACAGTGCTTGCTAAATACATAGAAATTCTTGAAAAAGAAAAAAATCAAAAACTAAAAATGTAATGACCATACTTTGCAAGTTGCTATAGCATAGAAGCACAATTAACTGAGGAATTTTTTCCCCATCAAACATTTGATGTACTTAGTACAAATTATCAAGTTTTTGCTGTATTTCCAAGACTTAGTGTAGGAAATTGTGTGACAAGAAGATTAGATTAGATTCCATATATTTCATTGCATTGAAGGAGAATTTGAGGTATAAAAAGAGAACAAATATCTCTAAAAATTTGAATGTTTATTGCAAGAGAAATAGTAAAGTCAAGGTGATGGCTTGTTTGAAGTAATCATATCTATATTTACATCTATGACTATATCTACATCTGTATCTACATCTGTATCTATATATCATCTATATCTAGATCATTATAGGTATTGAAGGGACCCCATGATACACATTGGGGAACCAGTCTCTGGGCACAGAAGCACTGAGCACTAGGCAAGTATTTGCATTTTCTGAAAATGACAAAGACTTGATGTCAATAATCTACTGATTTCTACAATATTCATCTAAGTAACAGGCATGAAAGAGTTGACTCTGTAATTATATGAAAAATATATTAATATATCCTGCATCACTACTGTAAGAAAAATGGACAACAATTTTCTGTTGTCATCTTAAAGGGTTATGGACAAAATTAAATGAGTTAGTAATTGTGTCCTGTATTAAAAAATGATACATCATAAAGAGAAGAAATCTGAAAAGTATAACATGAAAAGGAAGATGCCAGTAGGGGCTGATCATTTAACAGATCGTTAGAAAAAAATTCTCTATGGCAACATGTGAAAAAAGACCTGAAGGAGATGAAGAAGGCAGCCACAAGGTTTCTTGAAGAGAGAATGTAAGGGGCAAATTATGTCAGCAGAATTTCCTGGTAGATTTGAGGATCAGGTAGACGTTATACTTGTCAAAATCTAAGTGATCAAGGACAGAGTGAGAAAAGGTGATATCGCTCTACTGAGCACCAGTTTTTCTGGGGCTTTGCAAGCTTCGCATGAATTTCCACTGCATCACCTACAAGGAATGATGGCCCCGCCAATGACTCACACTGGATTTTTAACCAGCCAGGAATGAACAGCGGAAGCGCATGCCTTTTTACTGGTGTAGCCTTACATATCCTTCCCCCAAACATAATTGCATTAAAAGAATCATTATGTTGATACATGGATCAACAATCAGATTTCATTGTCTAGGATTCCATTTTCTGCACTAACTATAGGTAATTTACCTACACTCTGGTCTGAGACATTTTTAGTTTTTTATATTTTTTTTCCAAACTAAATAACCCTAGTGTGATAATTTTACCATTGTTTGGATCACTTCCTCATTCACAGCTGCAAATATGTTTATAAAGTATATATCTAAGAGTGTAACTGTTGAATTGCAAGAATAAATTTACAAATATAATAATTTATTTCTATGCACAGTTTTATGATATCACCCACGCACTTCAATATATCTACTTTTTCATGAACACTATGTCCCAATAGCTTCAGGATTACAGTTGGAAGACATTTGTACAGTCTTTGAGCTGTTCCTTGCGTGGCTGAAGGATCACTCTGGCTGGACCACTCCCTGAACACCAGACTGTCAACATGCCATCTCAGTCCCCTAACCAAAAACCCATGCCTTATATTTCTAAACTGTTGAAAGCAGTATTTTTTTTTTTTGTTAAAACTTTTCCCTCACTTTTGTGAGGTCTCCAGTACTTATTTAAGGAGAGCATGCTCTATTTGGAACTCGTTAGCATTTTATTCTAACTGTTTGTAATTTGATTTGGACCATGACTTGCGGGGAAAGCACAGGTTGGATGTACTTTTACATAATTGCAACACAGTTTTAAATATTATCTCTCTCTAATGAGCCCCTGAATATTTGGGGAAAATGACTATATTTTATCAGTTTGTCAGTTCTTAAATCACTTCAGCTCAAAGTCACTTATTTAATCAGACCACTTGTGAATATTTAAAGTTTAACAAGGGAAATGTATATATGTAATATTTCTTCCAAGGATGAAAATGAAGAATGTTTAAAATATGAAAAAATGAGATCAAATAGTTCTACCTGAGTTTACTTGAGAAAAAGATCAATAAGTGGATAAATCTAGAAAAGTTGGTTAAATCATATTTAAAAGGTAAGTAAATAATGGAAGTTAACATTACTCTAAAAAAGGACTTGCAAGAGTAAAGATTTTTAATTTTTAGCTTGCTTTATTTTCCTTCTAATAATTTTAATAAATAAAAAGAAGTCACCCTGATAACATTTTCCAGAAAGTCCTTATCATCATATTCATAATTGTTCTAATTTTTACTGTCATTGTAGTGTCAGAAATGGAGATAAAGAATCTATTGTGGAAATTCCAATGAATATTTATAGTTCAGCATTGGATAAGCTGAGAATACCCTTTTTTTCTGATACCATTACTGAAGTCAGTGCATCGTAATGGAAGCTCCTGCCATAATGAATAAGATATGCATATTTCATGTTATCATTTTCTCCCTGGGTGTTAAGCAGGAGGCTTTGCCAGAATATGTTACATCTACTCTTGTGAAAAGTGTGAACTGGTGTAGAAACCATCTGACAAAAAAAAAAAAGAGGACTTGCTTTCTTACTATGAATTAAATCCTAACAATAAATGTTCAGTAAATAAATAGTTATAAACAGAAATTTGCAAGGCAACAGATGAAATCAATAATGTCAGAAAACATTTGTTTTACAAAATCTAGCATATTATTTTCTCTCATTTTGTTAAAAAACAGTTAATCACTAAAATGTGTTTATCCAGCCCAAGAAGGACAAGGGAATACACGATTTTATGTATTATATTTTTCCTTGCAAACTGTTTCAAATATTTTTGAATCTCATTATTCATAAAATAAAGCATTGATATCCAGAAAGATAATATATGAATATTAATTTTATTAGTAACAATGCTTTAATAAAATGCACTGGAGACACAAGTCATACATTTATCATGCTACTCTTCCATATGTAAGAAGTCTGAAATGAATCTTTGGGACTGAAACCAAAGTTTCAAAAAGTTTTGCTCTTTATACAAGTTGGGGGGGTCATTTTCTTGTCATTTCAAATTTTTAAAATTTATTTTGAAGACACATTTTAAAAGGAGTTCTGAGTTCACAAAAAAATTTAATAGTAAAGTACAGAGATTTCTCATAATTTTCCTGCCACCACACATTAGCATCCCTGATAATGAACATTATTAGGCCAGGGATACAGCTCTGTGGCATAGTGCCTGCCTGGCAAGCATGAGGTTGTGTGTTCAATTCCCAGTATAAAAGGGAATATATATATATATAGTGGAGGATATATATACATATATATCCTCCACTAAAGTGGTTAATTTGTTACGATTAATGAACCCTCAGGGACACATCTTTCCACTGAAATTTATTATTTACATTATAGTGCCTTCTTGGTGTTATTTATTCCAAAGATTTGGACACATGCATAAAGACATGCATCCATCATTATAGTCTTTTACAGAGAGTTTCCACTGCTCTAAAAATATCCTTTGTGCTCCACTTCTTCAAATTCCTGCTGCTACACAACCTGTAAAAAATCAGATCTCTTTGCTATCTCTATGATATTGCCTTTTCCAGATGTCACATTATTGAACTCTTAGAATACTTTGCTTTTTCAGATTAGCTTGTTTTTCTTGGAAAATATCATTTCAGGTTCCTCTATGTAATTTTTTCAGTTAGACAACTTCTTTTTAGCACTTAATTTCATTATCTGAATGTATTTTTTTATCCATTTTCCTACCAAGGGCATCATGGTTTCTTCCAAGTCTTGACATTTATCACTGAAGCTTCTATAAATATCAGTGTTCTTGTGCTTCTGTGGACATATATTTTCAAATCCTTTGAATTATATTAAGGATCATGATTTCTGGATCACACAATAAGTATGCTCATTTTTTATTTTTATGATTTATCTCTTAATTTTTTAATTAGTGTATGTTTGTGATACATAATGAACATATTTATCACAGGATATTGATGCGTATGTATGTCACATTTTGACTCTTTTTACTAGAAGCTATCAATGTTTTGTCTTTTGAAGTGGCTATATTATTCAGCCTTTCCACCAAGGCTAAATATGAGTCTCTAAGAAGGTGAGTTTCTGTTGTTCCTTATTCTCACCACTGTTGGCCTTCTTAGTGTTAAACTTAGTGGTCAAACAAGTGTCTGGTGTCCTTGCCCACTTCAGCCTGTAAAGCCATGTACATCCCTTTACTCACTGTCTCTTGCTCCATCTTCAGCCCAGTCTCCCAAAACTTTTGTTCCATGACATCATCTCCTTTACGTCCTCTTATTCTCTCATCTTCCACTTACAAACCCTACTGTGGTAACCAATTTACCCTGAGAATTCAGAATAGCCATCTTATCTCAAAATTGAAAGAGGTTTTTTGGGTGTGGAAAATGACATACTCATTAAAGGGGGTAGGATTACTAGAGGTGGTTCTTATGCCATTTAACACAGTTCTGAAGTCATGTCAACATTTTAATGACAATAGACACCACCTGCGTGTTTCTGTGTGTGTATGGGAGTTCATGGGCATGTATGTTTGTGACAAGCTATGTGTAGCCAAAGCATTACATTCTATTTACCTTTGAGAAAGTTGCCACACATACCACTGAGGTCAACCACTTATAATGATAAGGAAGATACAGTTCTTTTAAACAAATGAAAACACCTACATTGTTATGTTTTGCAAAGGAGAGACTCATAATTTAGTAATATTTTTCTTATATTTTGCTTTTTAATATAGATTTTTAGCTATGTTTCCCATTTCTTTTACTCATTTAAGGAGTAATTTTTCTGTTATTTTATTAAAACTTAAAAATTTAAAGTCATTGCCACTGTAATACATTTAAGAGCCAACAATTACTTCTAAAACTGTATTGGGTCTTACTTCTGAACTGGAATTTCTTAGTTTGGATTTTTGTTCTATTTTTTCATTTTACCACCTCATTGATTCTGCTTTAGAAAATATTAAAGATCTCTGATTTTAAAACTGATAGCTTGATTTTATTTTTTTCTGAGGCCTTTGAAACTATGTGTAATATTTTAATATATTTCCTAGTGCAAGTAATATTAATTAATTAATATTAATTAATTAATATCAATATTAAGTAACATTATTTAAATAATTAATATTAATTAACATTAATATTAAGTAATATTAAGAGGTTTTCTTAAAACTGTGCTGTGTCTCAAGAAATGTTTTCAGGAAGGTTTGCAAACTTCTAATGAGTCAGATTTCAAAGACTGTCTTACTCATGGTTGTTTATAATATGATTTTTTTAAAAAAACATGAGTTAATAATCTTCATTAAGGTTTACTCTTTAGTCCTATAACCATTTATAAGTTTATCTTTAGTCTTCCATGTACATATAAGTTCATATAGTACAATATATAAACAGGCAAACATTTAAAAGCATTATACAATTAACAATGTTTTAAACAGAAACAGAAAGAATAGACTTGGGAACTTAGTTAGAATGCAAAACTAAAATGAATTACTATATAGAATAAATTCATATAGACCACATATTATTTTAGATAATCCTAAGAAAAAGATTAAAGTATTTAATACTGTAATTTATCCAACATCTATGAAATAAAATGTTGAAAATTAAATAAATATATTCTCTTTGTATTATATTCTGTTAATGTTCATAACTGCATACTAATAGTAACTTATCATAACTACTACTGTTAATTAGTGTTCATAATTTTAATAAATAGTTACAGATTGCCATTCATACCAAACCTGTCACTAGCATGTAATGTTTTAAATATGCTTGCATATTGAGGGTCCTAGATTTAGTTCTGTATTACCTTTTACTTAGCACAAATGAAACACATTTCTTCTTCAATGGTTGGTTGATTTTATCTTAGATAATTTTCTTTCAATTAAAATTCACATAAATTTAGTTTTTAAACTTGAAGGAACTTTAGTTGATGATATGTTTTTTTAAATTTACTGAATTTGACAAAAAGATATGTTGATGATATGTTTATTTAAATTTACTGAATCTGACAAAAAGATAGTGTAAAGACTTTGATAGAGAAAGAAAAAGCTTGATAAGGGTAAAGTAAAAAGACATACACTTTATTTTTTTATTTAAAGAAAGAAAAAAAGCAAACAAAACAAAAAGAGGATAGAAATAATACATAATTTCAAAAAAAGCAATAAATCACTATTTGACAATTACATATTTTCCTCTTAGAAGTAACTGTTCAAGTTACAGAAGTAAAGCATACAAAGTGCACATATAAACAGTGAGACTGCAACCAGTTTTGTTCGCCTATCCAACAGAAACTTAGTAATTTGGTTATCAATCTTACACATTTAAACATACATGCAGTTATATCCTGTTATGCATTGAAAACTGGTGGTCAACTTAACACCAGCTGGATTACATCAGCAGGGCACTGAGCGTAGCTGTTTCACCCGAGGAAAGTTGCCAGCATAAATGGAGACGTGGGAAAGGAGAAGCTATTCACGTTAGTTGCATTAAGATATTGAGGTGTCGTGGGTTCTCATACAAGTTGCTGTTTGAGCCATTGGTTCTCCTGGAGAAGCTCTGGTCCTCACATCGAGCATTGCTTCCTGGCTCCGGAGGGGAAGACATGTGTAGCTTGGTCTCCAGGAGGAATTCATCACGCTGGCTTCCTGGCATGTACTCAACTGTGCTTTTCAGAGGAGGACCTCGGGGCCTCCGTATCGCTGAGGATGGCTGTGGTGCTTTTCAGGATAGGCCTGTAGTTGTTGTGAGTGTGACTTCTCGGCTCCAGCATAGAATCCTCAACCTACCAGCACAGCTCCTTCACCCTGCCGGCATATACTTTCTGGCTTCCACCGCTGACCTCTGGACCTTCCCAGCACAGATCCATAAAAGAGACTGGCATGAGTCCTTCTTGTGGGTTCTAGACCTCCAGCTGGACTCATGGAGGCATTGCCGTGAGCACTGGGTCTTTATCTGGACTCATGTGGGACATTGCTGTGGGATTCAGGCCCTTGGCTAAATAGTCTATGTCTTTAGTGATGTGAATAGATTTCCTGAATTTTCTTGTGTTGAGCTTGGGTGACACCATAAAAATAATATTTGTAAATTCCATGTCCTTATTCTAATTGTTCTCCGTATAACCCATGACTACAACATATCCTTTAGAATACCTTCTTTTCTTCTCTTTTTTTATAATAACTATATTTAGTTCTCCTAAACTGTTTAGAAGTTCCATGCATGTATTAATCTCTACATATTTACCTTGCCTTTCTGTATTAGAGGGAAGAACAAATCAAAACAAGACAACAAAGCAAATTCCTAGAAAAAGCATGAAACAAAAAAGTCATATAGAACCACAATACTGGGTAATCTACAGTAGTTACTGTGATGTTTCTTGTTATTTTCAATAGAATTGTCTATATCATTGGGCATACTATAATTGGACAGAGCAGTACATAGCAATATTAATAAAAACAAAACATTGGAGACATTATATGACTTTAAAGCAGTTAATAGTCCACCCAGGGTGGGTATCCTGTTGAATCTTGTCATCTTCACAATAGTTGCCTCTACTCTCAGACTTGATGCTATCAAGCATATCAAATTAGAATAAAATCAGTCAAGACAAAACAGTGATCTAACAAACCAGATTCAAATAAGATCAGTCATAGTAAGACAGTGTATGTAATACAGGGCTTCAGTTTAAGTTAACAAGGAATTAAGGATATTTACTGTAGTATATCCTGCTATTTGGGGGGTAGCTGTCTGTACTTTTAAATCTAGTATGGAACTGAATAAAATCAAACTATAGCCAATCTTCTCTGCCTGATCTCTGCTATACTATTTTTCTGTCATTGCTGTTTACTTTTCTCCTTCATTCCACTGTCTGCCCCTTTCATTGAGGCCTTTCTGCTGTTGTTCCTGGAATCCTGGTGATTTTCTTCTCTCTCTCTAGAATGTCCTTCAGTATTTTTTGTACGGTTGGGTCGGTGGTCAAAAACTCCCCCAATTCCTCTTTGTTGTGGAAACATCTTATTTCTCCATTAATTATGAGCGATAATTTTGCAGGGAACATCAATCTGGGTTGGAAGTCATTTTCTTTTAGGATTTGGAATACTTTGCTCCAAGCTCTTCTTGACGTTTTGTGTCTAGAAGTTTGTTGTGATGTTAATGGGTTTTACTTTATATGTGATCTGTTTCTTTTCTCTGACCACTTTTAATATTCTGTTCTTGTGATGAATGTCTGAGACCTTGATTATTATATGTCTGGGTATAGATCTGTTTTGGTTGTAGCTAGCTGGAGTTCTGTATGCCTCATATATTTGAATACCATTTCCTTTACCTGTGTTTGGGAAGTTTTCCTTAATTATTTCTGTGAATAGCCTTTTTATTTCTTTTGTATTTCCCCCTACTTCTTTGCTCATGCCTATTATTCTTAAGTTAGAGATCCTCTTGTCCTCTTCTAGCCTTTGTATTGTTACTTCCTGGTTCCTTGTTATTTTTAAAAGATCCTTCCTTTCGCAATCATACATTGCAAATCTGTCTTCCAGTTTTGAAAGTCTGTCTTTAGTTTCAGTCAAGAAATTTTGCCAGCTTTCAATGGAGTTTTTAATTTTCTGGTATTCTCTTTGGATCTGTTTCATATATTCTAGATTTTGTTTATATATTTCATCAAAGGTTTCTCTCCTTTTTCTGGGTTCCTCCATTCTTCCATCTGTGTCTTCTTGAAGAGTGCCCAGCATTTCTTTTATTAATCTTCTTATATCTTGCTTCACCTAAGTTAGAATTTCAGATTTAAATTTGTCAATGAGGTCATGGAAGTATTTCTTTATTTCCATTGAGGTCGTGTCCAATATTGCATGTTTGCTGCTCTTGATCTCTTCTGTGTTTACTACCTCTCCTGGAATTATTTTCCCTGGGTCAGCAGTTGGAGGATTTTTGTTGTTTCTTTGTCTTGTCATGTTTCTGCTTTCTTTCAGACAGGTGAATGGTGGAGGTCTCAGGTCCTTTCCGTATTGTTTACAGTTTTTCTGAAGCATACTGGATAGGGGATTGCTTCCCTCTTCAGTTTTCTGTTGAACTGTGAGGTGCATGCAGGGGTGATGTGGGCTGGTCCCTCCCCTCTAAGCCAGTCAACCAGTGAGTGCCTTCAGCACATTAGTCCATGCCCTACGGATGTCATACATTCGGGAAAATTTCATCCTTGGCTATTGGGTCCTGACCTAGGGTGTGGCCCAGCCCAAGCAGATCCCACCAGTCCACTTTGGGCCAGGAGCAGCCAAGTGATGCCACTGCAGTTACCTGTCCTGCCCAACTCCAATATGTAATCAAGCCAGCCATCCCTTTTGTGGGACCCAGTTCCCAGCACTCACGGGTCAGTGCAGCTGTCTCACCAGTTTCACTCCCTGTTGCAGCACCTCCTCCTGCCAGGGGTCTCAGGCTCACCAACCCCCAATCTCTGCAGGATCCTGACCTCAACTCGATCATGAGTCGCCCGACTCCAAGACACACACAGTACAGCACAGGACCAGGTTGATGAGAACATGTCCTGTTCCAGCTCTCTGCCCAGCATAGCACAAGACCAGCTCCAGCCCTCCATCTATGCTTGTTTTCTTTCTTAATTTCTTTCTTTCTTTCTTTCTTTCTTTCTTTCTTTCTTTCTTTCTTTCTTTCTCTTTCTTTCTTTCTCTTTCTTTCTTTCTTTCTTTCTCTCTCTCTTTCTTTCTTTTTCTCTTTCTTTCTTTCTTTCTTTCTTTCTTTCTTTCTTCCTTTCTTTCTTTTTTCTTTCTTTCTTTTTTATTTTACCTCAGTTTCTTCCTGGGTCATGAGAGTCCCTCTCCTTTTGTCTGGTCTTATCCATGGTGTTAAATTCTAGCATCTGAGTTGTTTTTCTCAGAGAGGCTTTCTACCATGCTACCTCTCAATCTGCCATCTTTTTCCTTCTCCCAGATACATTTGATTGACAGGAAGATTCAACTGCTAAATCATTTTCAAGATTCTTTTTAAGATGTTTGGTTATTCAGACTACAAAAGCAGATAAGAACCTAAGAAGAAATTGTCTTTGGTGGGTTGGATGACATTTCGTTTAGCTTCTATTTTTAAAATATTGTATGCATTTTTGTTTGTTTTATCAGTATTATTGGTAATAAAAACATTAACCATGTTTAAACTGCAATTTGTTACAAAACAGGTAAGTTAAATCTTTGTGAGTACTGTGTATGCAAAACCACTAGCTTATGAGTTCAGAAGAGTCATGGGAGATTGTTATTAGCGTTACATGAAAAGTGGATCGAGTATTTCCTAATAGAGATGACACAAAAGATGATGCAAAAAACTGAATTAATTGCCCTCTGGATAGCTTTCAAAGTCTAATACAAATATGAAAGAATTTGAGAAACTGAGCAGGGGATCACACTGCAATCGAAGTTGGAAATCTATAGATTTTGTGTTATTGTGACTGAAACAACTGTTGATAATTCCATTCTGTCTGCCAGACAGTGGAGAGACACATTTCCTCCTCCTTGACCAGGAGGGCCATGTGATTAAGTGATATATACACAAAAGAAAAAGTATGTGTCTTTTTATGAATTCCCCATAAGTTGTTTTTAATACTCTGTAACCACTACTGGAGTGTAGTCCAGCTGTGCAGGTTTGTCCAGGTCTAATATTTCAAATTTATGGTGTTATATCATGAAAACTTCCCTAGCTTCCAAAGGAACCTCTCTCCATATTTATAAAAAATATCCTTTTCAGCCTTAACCTATCATTCTGAGTGGCAGAAATCTCATTAAAAAGCTCTAAAGTATCAAATATAAGTCTTTAAGTTTGAGGATCACAAATATCTACTGGCTGATTAGTCTATTTCTGAAAGATGTTTCTATTGCTGTCATTCTCTTCCAAAATAATAAAAATGAAATCTGCTGGTGTTTGATTATCTATGTGAATATATGTATGAAAAAGTTCAATTGAGAGAAAGAGAGACAGAGAAGCAGGCTGGATTGGGATTGATTAGCAAAACCCAATGTATCATAACAAAACAGGTATTATGAGAAAGAAATTATTTGGATCTGTGGCAGCATTAACCTGATTCATACCACTGTTGTAACAGAAGGTGACCTGGAGGCACATTGGTGATGCATTAGCTGTGCTAATTGGGAACTTCCTTGCCTAGCATGTACTAATGATATACCGTTACAGGGACTTGGAGTTCCTTGGAGATCTCACTATAGAAAAATGTATAGCACCGGATTCTTGGATATATTCATTCAATTCCTCCATTGTTCATTTAGCAACATTGCTGGTGAATTATGGAAAGAGATTCTATAAATATTAATATCTCATGTCATTAGGTGTAGAAGTTTCTAGCTTATTCGCAATTATTTTCTGGAACTAGGATTTTTTAAGGTTAAAAAATTGTGGAATTGAAGAAACCACTGGGCAAACATGCTAAGCAAAGTCGGTTTTCATGACAAAACAAGTTACATTAGAATTTATTTCTTTTAAGCCTTTATCTAATTTAAACTTACTGAATGTCATCACAACTAGTTAAAAGTACCATACATTTTACAAATTGAAGAACTGATTCTCCAATTTAACAGTTTGGTTTTATTAAACAATTATAAAATAGTCTTAAACCTAAGTTTCTTAAATTGCAAAATTTGGCCAGTTATTTTTATTTTGAACTTTCAATGATAATACATATAAACATAAATTTCACAGCAAATGCTTATATTATTGCTTTTCAAATTTGTTCAAAAATCACTAATCATAAGGACAATAACTATTAATCATTTGTTTTTTCAATATGTGGATTTTTCTAAGCTTATCAGACCTCTCTGGTTTAAGTGGAAATAGAAAGTATTCTTTCAAACATAAGGCAGAAGAGTGAGATTGTGGATAAAAGAGAGCAGTGTGCATACTTCTTCACCATCAACTGGTAGCTGGGTGTAAATGGTAACTTTTCATAGCTCATAACTGTAGAATAATAATATTTTTCTTTAGTTTGTTGCAGTGTTTTTAAGTATTACCATTTGTATGAGTAATTTTGTATTCACATGCACAATGCATTTCAATATGCATGAATGCATTGTAATGAGTGCAAGTCACAAAAATAGTATAATTATAACAGTTGCTCATGTCAAATAACAAATAACAACTATTTGCAGAATTGCTAGTATCTACAAACATTTTGAGAGGCATTATCAATTTTAATTACCCTCCTAAATTCTATCAAAATCTTACCTACTAAAAAATTTCCAATTTGGTCTGAGTTTTTAATAGTCCAGTTTCTTACAGTCACAGCACTAAAGTAAGTTCTTAAATTAAAAACTAAATGACAATCTATGTGATAGAGATGGTAACAATAGTTACAGGGCTGTGTGAGAATCAATTGAAGTAAATATCGAATTCAGAAATTATAAGAATATTGGTATGAATCAGTGACCCACTATTAGTCTGCAACTATTATTAGTGAGATCTTTATTAAATAATAGTAAATTATTGCTCATCCACAACTATGAATATTAACAGTATTCATAATATAAATAGAATGTGTTCATTTTATTTTCAGTATTCAAGTTTCATATTTTTGTAAACATTTAGCTATATTAATCTGTCCTCTAAGACTACCTACAACAATATATTTGCTTTACAAAACTGATCTCCATGTAGTAGTTAAACATAGTTCCATATTCCAATTCAAATTTCCTCTTTAAATTTTCTGCTTCTATGGTCATATTTGTAAGTCTTTATTAGTTGGATTTAAGGGCAATATTTACACATTTAATTGTATTTATTAGAATATTATGATTTACAATCACATTTATAGTAAATAAAATCTTTGAACAGATGAGAGCAGTGATAGCTTATAAATTGCTAATGTTCTTTAAATTGCTTCTTGTGTCTCTAACTCGAATGGCATGTAGGATTGGACTGCTCCTATCCTTGCCTCTTCACGTCTAACTCAGCATTCATTCATGGACGTATTCCTCTGCTTCATTTTTACTGCCTGGCCTGTATAATGATGCTGATACATTCAGCACGGAAGTGATAGTGCCCACTGATGGCTTTTAATGAGAATTTCAGAAATAAAAATCAATACTGAAAGTACAGGTCAGGTTAGAAAAAGCCCTATTTCTTCCCCTCATAAATTAATTTTCACTTTTTTTCCATTTCCACATCAACTGACCATGGAAAAATAAAAAAATCCTCAAGGAGCAGAAGTATATCTTTGCATCAGTCTTTCCCAATTATGTCTCCCATTCCAATATTGTCTCACGACTGAAATGTCTTTCCTTTGGTACTCTCGTTTCATTTGTCTTAGGATTTTCTTCTGATCTTGCCATTTCTTCAACTTCTCAAAAATACAGATAGAAATTATGTATAAATATGGAATGTATTCTTTTAAAATTATAAAAATACAACTGAATCCTTAGATTTCAACTAGAAATGCCAATACTTGCTTTATGAATATTTCATTTTTGCCATCACTCTTTCTTAGTGCCTTTTACAAGAAGTGGAAAATTCCACTGACAGGTTTTCTGTCTTTCTCAGTGGCATAATAGAGACATACAGCATTGAAAGCTCGGTGAGAGCTCAGTTGCAGGTTGGTTTAGGGGACTGAGTTAATACACTCAGGAGATTTAAATATTCAAACTTCAGAGTGAAGGCTAAGTAACATATAATTCCCTGCCCTCTTGACACAACTTTCTTAACCAACTGAGCAATCTTTCTAAGGTATCACCAAACAGGGAATGGAGACTGCTTTCTTAAGAATAAATTAGCTAAAATTACCAAATATCTTTAATTGTCACTGTGTTTTCCAGTCAGTAAATGGCTGTTAAGGTTTGTGCTTAGATTTCCCTCCCTCATGCAGTCATGGCACAAGCTTCTAGAATTTTTGATTGATTCATGGGCCAATGCTGGGATTAAGGATGTGAGTGTTACACCCACCATAGGACAGGTACATTGCATATCATAGAAGGGAGGGAAAGCGGCTTGCCCTCTCTCTCTCTGTCTTCTGCCACCATGAACTCTTATCTCTTGCTATGAGGCACTCTGCCTTGAAGCCAGCCTATTATGGTCTGAAACGTCTACAAACTGTGAGCTAAATAAATCTTTTGTCCTTTAACGTGAGAGTGTTGGGTATTTTGTCTCAGCAATGAGAAAAGTAACTAAGATAGCAGTCACCACAGGATATTTCATTACACAATTTCTTTTTAAAAATTATTAATTTATTGTTACATGTTAGGTACACATAATGATCACATTGATCACAGGGAATTTGTATCTGCACCTGATATAGCTTCTTTCCCTCTATTCCCCTGTCCTTGTGCAATCCCTCTTCCTCTCCTTATTTACTAAATATTTGTTTCCATTTTTTCCTTAGTTTTTCAGCATTTCTTTCTTTTCCTCCCTTCCTTTTTCCTCCTCTCTCCTTAGTTCCTTTTCCCATTTGAATATTTTCTTCAGATTTCACAATATCTATTATATACTTGGGTCATTACTTACACTCTAGCTGTCATAACTTATCATGCTGTGACTTTAGGACAGTTGTTTTATTTAATTGTCAATTCACCTTGAAGATGTTTTGTTTTGTTAGCATAGTTTGTTTTTTGTCCCTCCTTATTTATACTCTTATCTTTCTCTCCTGACATATAATCTAACAAATACTTCTTTTGATTGATTTGAAGTTCATTTTTTAAAAATACTGTAGTTTTGTGATTTCTTAATACTATACCTTTCTTTAAATATGATCTTACGATTTTATAGCAAACCTTTTCAATGATTACATATTTAATATGTCACTAACTCGGAATATCATGTAACATTCTCATCTTGACCAGAAAATATTATCAATTTTACTGGTTAAAGCAAAACCAAATATTTATAAGTATCTTCAATTTTCTTTTTCATTTCTACTTTATACTTGATTTTTAAGGAAATAAAGAACTTAAATGTTTTTGAAACTGGATTATGAAAATAATCTATGATTTGCTTATGCAGATAATATCTCATAAATTCTAAGTAAGAGAAAAGTGGAATTCACAGGCTGAAAACTATTTTCACACTCACAAAGCTTCTGGCTAATGAAATCAACTTGCAGACAAAATCTCTAGTAATGATTTTCACATGATATCCTGCAATAATTGTCTAAAATAATAGCACACCACTTATAGTGCAGCATTAAAAGTATATTTCTTCCATCATAGTTTATAATTTTTTAGTTATTCTAAATGTCTCTCAAAACCTAAATTCTTTTCTTTATATAGCCTGTAGTAAATACCTCAATGCAACAGGGTAAAGTTTCCATATCTATCTTCAACACCTGCTAACATAATACATTGTATTTCATAATTGAAAAGAAACAAAAGTTAGGAATGATCTCTGCATGTTAGTACAGACAGGCCCTGGCTTACTATGGTTTGATTCAGGAATTTTTTGATGCCGTGAAATTGATAATCAGAGAGACTGAAAATTGAATTTTTAACTTGTCCCTGATGATTGATTTGCAGTACAGTGTTATTTACATATCCTGGACAGCAACACGAGAATTCCCACACCTCCAGGGGGTCAGGAAGCAAGTAATGTGTATTCCACAATGTGCTGTGAATAGGAGATGTTGCCTAAATTAGAAATATCAAATGCATTTGCGACTTAGGATATTTTCAATTTAAACTGAGAAACATATGGAATTATTGAGATTATTAAGGGTTTAAAGTATAGGTGGTTGACTTGATCTATTTAATAATAAATCTGAATTTCTTTTTTTCTCAAAAACAATAAACCTGGGAAGCAAAATAAAACAAATTAGAATATAGTCTTTTGCTCCTTACTTACTATTTCATGATATCATCGGCTTAAGAGTAAGTAATTCAACAAAGGCAAGTTGACTGCATACTGTAATTAATTTGAATTTCAATTAAAGAATGCAATTTAATCAAACATATAAACAAAATAACACTGCTTTCCAAAAGAAGACACAGGGCAGTGATTCAGATAATGTTAAATACATGAAAACTTTCAAACATTACTAAAGTTCTCAATGTAATTTCTTCTATCAGTAAGTTTTATACTTCTGTAATACTGTAATTACTGAAATATTTATGAGATAAAATAATAGAAGTCACATTTCTATTGGACTTTTGAAATAGCTAAATTTTCTTTAATTATTTTAATGCCATTGTATATTTTTCAATTAAGGAATATGATTAAAAGGTCATGTTATAGGTTATCACCAAATACATTTTTAAAAAGGCTTCACATTTTTGCATCAACTTAATTTCAAGCTCTATGATCTCAAGACGTCTAACTCATTTTTTTTTTTTACCATATAGAGTTTCAAAGTTTTTTTAGACAGTGTCTCACTATTTAACCCAGGCTGGACTTGAACCTATTATCAATTCTAGGCTGGCCTTGAACTCATAATCTTCCTGCTTCAGAATCTTGAGTGATGGGTGTACTCACCCATGTCCAGCTGATTTTCAAGAGTAAACTAGTAGATGATTCATAATAACGCTGTAGTTACCTAAAATTTACTTTTTATTGAAATCTTACCTTTGTGATTCCTGTTTGCCTACCTATATTTTAGTTCACTTTCACTATGATTCATTTACATGGAAAAATTGTAGCATATTTGTTGTAATATTTCACACAGAACTCCCTTTAGACTTTTGTATATTGTGTAAGATTTTCACCAGTGTCTACATATTTATAACAAAACATATCAGAGTCTTTGCCTCAGGGCTATATTCAGTCACTTCAGTCACAATGTCATACTACTGACGATATCACTGACCAATGCCCTTTTTTAGGGATAAGGGTAAAACCCAGGGCCTTGCATATGCTGGGTAAGTGTTCTAACTTGGATCTATATCCCTAGCTCTGAAAAATTTTCTAAAAATATTCCATTGCAATTATCCTACTTACATCTTAATTATTTTTTAATAACATTCAGGTGTTACTTTAGATTATTGCTTCTCAAATCTAATCATTTTAATTTTGTCTCACATTAATTTATATGTCTGTATAGTATGCTGCAAGATTTTATAATTGTGAACTAAAATTTGAGTTTCAGTTTTACTCTTTGCCTTAATATTTTTCTGTAAACAATCCTTGTGTACAATTTTATATATGGGCATTTGAAGTAAAAATCAAAACAAAATTACCAAGTAAGGGAATTAAAAATATGTATTTGATTGCTCAAAATCATTTTTTAAAATCATTTTAACAAAAGGTATTAAGGACAGGGCCCACTCAGAGTTAGCAAAATGATGTCTACCTATAGTTCTTCTCACTCTTTTTGTCTTTGTTCTCACAGGAGAAATTTAGAGGAGACTAATTTCACAAACTTTTCAGTCAATATCAGCAAAACAGAAATATTGAATAATGTTACACATACATTAAGTATTGAATTTTTAAATTTTATATGAACAAGTGAGTACTTATCAATGTTTCATATATGAGTATAATGAACTAACACTTTCATTTTTATTTTCCATTTTCATTTTTATTTAAAAATATGGTCTGTGGGTAAAAGTGCATGACTTGAACACAGTTTTGAAATAGTTTTGCACTATTTTATTTTTATAGCATTTTAGTTCATAAGTAAAATTGAAAAAGTTTTATAGATGACACTCATCCTAGACATAAATGCACTATTTATATGATAAATGTTTATTTATAATATATGCTAATGACTCTGTTAAAAATTCACCATTTGGGAAAATGAAATAACAACACTGGAAATTTATATATGCAGTAGTAATGAAAATTTCACTTTGATATTTATCTGAGAAATTCATTGTATATAAATTTTTCACTGAACAGAAATTTAAAGTAGAATCTCAGTATCTTAATTTTGTCACTTCTGAAACAAAATGCCTTATTTTTCTTATAATATCTTTCCTAATATGAAATAATATTATCTACCACTTTTATGTCTTTTTCCCATAAATCATACACAACTGATTTTAAATTTGAGAAGAAATCAAATCAGATAACTCCTAATATTCTTTACTTATTGTTTAACCTAAAATTAATATTGATGTAAAAATGAATATGCTGTTTGCTATCAAAGAATTTATTTTGTCATTTTTTCCAAAACAAGCATATGCAAAAAAACAAATTAGAAAATAAAAAGCACTAAAATTACCCACCTGAAAGTTTTGCAGAAAATATGAGAGTTTCAAAATTGATTATATACCATCAAATTTATAAGATCAAAATTGGTTTTAATATCAAAAAATCTTGCTCTTATTTATGAATAATGTGCACATACATTAAAAGTGATTAAAATAAACAAGATATGTGATGAATTCTTGGATACCCTGCTGTAGTCTTGTAAGGCCCTGAGCTGAAATGAACCTTATGCCTAAGCAGCAATATAGGGGGAAAAAACAATAACCACAAGGATCTAGGGACATGGAATTCCAGACACCTGTATTTGTTTCTGGAGTCAAAACAGTTTCTGAGGCCAAAGATGTTACTGAGTTCACAGAAGACGCCTTGGGTCAACACTTTCATCTCTCGGGCCTCAACCTGAGTCAAGCAAAGAAGGCTTCTCATCAACATGCCTTTCCTATGCCTCTAGTTCAAATTCTAAAGCTTCATACTAAATCAGCCATGCCATATTAATTATTCTTCCTTTATTGGAAACAGTAGTCAGTATCCATATCTGAAAGGAGGAGAGGTTTATTTTGGCTCATCATGTCGGCCCATGGTTGTATCCAAGGCAGATATATTATGGCAGAGAGTATGGTAGAAAAAAAAAAAAGTACTGATTCCTTGGTAGCCTGAAAGCAGAGGGAGAAGAGAAGAGCTAAGAACAAGAATCCAGTCTCTGGGTTTCACTCCCAGTGACCCATATCTCTTGACCATGTTCTACCTCCTCTTGGACTTTTATCTATGAACTCATCAGAGGATCAATAGAATGGTGAACATATGGCCCCATCATCCAGTTATCTTCTAAAACCCCATCTCTGAATACAAGATATTTTTTGGTGGACATTCTAGGTATAACCAGTAATGTTTTACACATTCTCAAGATGTGGGAAAAATGCAGATAAATTTCTTTCAGAGAGTAACCTCTTTGTTCCCTATCAAAATTTCCTGAGCCTGCCCTTTACTGTGTATTTTTATGAGCATCACAGCCCTATGGGCTTCAACCAGAATCTAGCATCTCCAAATGTTTAGAAATTTCTCTAGTAAATACTTTGTGAAAGTTTTTACACTTCATGGCCAGGTAGAATCATAGCAATGACCCCAGTTTCTGAGAGCCAGTATCTGTTTAAGAACTTTTCTCATCACAGTCCACACATAATACAACTTAAGGGGAAGAGATTTATTTTGACTCAGGTTTTCAGGACATGGTCATCTGGCGACAACATAAAACAGTGCGGCAGAGAGGCATGGTAGAGAAAAAGTAACTCAATCCATGGCAATCTGGAAACAAAGAAAGAACGAAGCAGCCAGGAAAAGGAAATACACACTTGAAGTCGCACATCCTAAGCAGAGCAGCATGACATCAGAGGAGAGGCTGCTCACGGTGGGTAGAAAGCAGCAAAACCAGTGAAGTAGAAAGAGACCACAGCAGAATCTCTTTCTTTAACTTATATTCTTAGAACAGGTAGTACTGCTTTCCATTGTGGGGCACCCTTATAAAGAATTATGCCAAACTAATCAGTGTCAGTGGACTGATTTAGTAATCACACACTTTTGTTCCCAGGATCACACCATTAATCCAAATATCACACACTCTAGGTCCAGTCACCTCTGATTAGCTCCAACTATAACTGCATGAAGCTTTGGGGGTTCATCCAGGCACAAGTCATAACATTCTACCCCTGACCCCCCAGAGACTCATGTACATCCCTTTCTGCAAAAGGCATTTAGTTCCTCTCTTAGGGTTGGCAAGGTCCTAATGGTTTCAACATTGCTAACAAGTCCAAGTCTAAAGTCTAAAGGCAAACTCTTGGCTGCAAATCCCTGTACAAATAAAAAGAATGTTAAATACTTCCGACATATGATGGCATAAGATAAGACATGTTCACCCCAAAAGATACAAACAGGGGGAGAGAAAGGTGAACAAAGCAAGACAAAACTCCAGTAGGGCAAGCATGAGATCCCATGGTCCACATATTACATGTATTCAGTACCAATATTGTTGTTTTAAAAATTAGTATCCTTTATCACTTCTTTGAGACCACAATATAGACATATTATGTAATAGAAATTTCTACACCCTTGGATAATTGTTATCTTATATTCGAAACTGGAATAATTTTATTGTGTTTTCTTTTAATTGTGCAATAGGAAAAATATTTAAACCATAAATCTAACATCAGTGTAAAAAGGCACCTAAATAAATTTTTATTCACATCCTTATCCTGTAAATAGAATAAAAACTTGTTAATTTCACTATTTATTAAATTGTTGGTAATCAAAAATCCCAAATTATTATCAGTGTGATGACTGTCTTTGTAAGCAATGGTTATATAAAATACATATATAATATGAATATATAAAAAATGTAATTATGCCATATAATAACTAGTTATATGTCATCTTAGCCTGTGTGTATATCATGATCATATTGCTCAATTAATGTGTTTGGAACACTCATCATACTATATGTTTTAGTTTAAAAATGTTAATATTCACCTTTCTTCATGTACACTTTTACATATAGGATAGTAGTAAAAAATAAGAAAATATATTCCTGGGTTAATTTGTCATATATATATATATATATATATATATATATATATATATATATATAAAAGATGCATATTTAATATATACTATATAATTGCATACACAGGATGAATTCTTTTTTCTTTGGACGTTGGATGTGTCAGTGCCTTACAAGTGAGTCAGAACCTTGATAAAGTAGAAAGCTCATTCTTTAAGTATTATATATTTGCCTCCATTGCTCTGTCAGGTGGAGAATATTTTCATTTTGAAACCTACTATAGGATGTAACTAGATCTCCTTTTTTCCATATAAAACTGCATTTCTCTTATAGTAAATAAAAATTTTAAAAACATGAATATCCCACACATTATTGATCTTTAAATTTCTTAAATCTCCCAATAAGATTGAGAAAATTATTTCTTAATCTGGATATTTAAATATAGGTTAGCATTTAAATAAAGATCCATGAAATTCTATGTATTTTAAAGAAATACAGTAATGCAAAACTAACAACTATGAACAGAACCAGGACTTTCACCTGCACTTGTGCACACCACACTGTGCCTGAAACACTGTGATTGAAGTCTAGGGGAATCTCCCAAGGAGTGGAGTGATTGTATTATTACTAGTTGTTGATATTTTGAAAAGCTTAGGACAAAGATAAATGCCAATTTCAACATTTCAGTGTGAGAAAACAAATGTTTTCTAATCATCATTGGCTTATATTAGCAGCAAAAAATTAAAACAATAATAAATCATTTCATATTTAGTGAGCATGGTGTGAGAATTGAACTGAAAATATTGTATATAGGATGATAGTTATTAAAAAGTTGCTGAAGACACAAATTTTACTTAATAGACATATGTGTATAATATCAATTATATAAAATGTATAATATGTAAATATAACTCACTAAATTCATTCATGATGAATTTAACCTTTGAAAATTGAAAAACCAGAGAAGGAAATACAAGTAAGTCTTTCTAAGGACTAGGATCAAGAATTTTTCCTACTTCTTTTGCTGTTTTCCAACACACTGTGGACATTTTTGAAACATGTTATGAAAAACAAATTTATTTGATTCATTATTTTTAAAACTGTATGCAATGTAAGAACCATAGTAAGGTTTGTTGGGCTAGGGGTTTGGCTCAGCAGCATGAGTGCCTGCCTGGCAAGTGTGAGATAGTGAGTTTGATCCCTGGTACAAGAACCATAATAAGATTTGTGGTTTGCGTTTTTAGAGGTACTTCTGTCAGGATGCCAAGTTTAATTTACATTTTGTATTATTAATGCTGCGTCTGAAAAGGCGCCTGACAGGGTCCAGTCCATTTTCTGAAGTCATATTAGGAATTAGAATAGGGGTTGTTTTGTTTTGCTTTTTGTTTTGTAGACAAGGCCTCATTAAATTACCCAGGTTGGCCTGAAACTTGAGATGCTCTTTCTTCAGCTGGTAGAATTCTGGGATTGCTGGTGCTTATAGTCACAAAGAAATTGAATGTGGAATTTTTAATAGGACAATTTATTAGTTAATAACAGAAGCTAAGCTATTAAGAAGACTCCAAGAATAGAGCGATAGTAGATATTGGGATCATTCATTATCTCAAGATGTGAAGAAAGATGCATATTTGAAAATTGCGGTGATACACCTGCTCCCCTCACTGGAGAGGATGGGGCGCTTCTCCCTGGGTGAGGACGGATTTCACAGGGTGCTTCCGGTTCAGGAATGCCTGCCACGGGGCTGCCCAGCGATTTATTGAGGTAACAGCAAATGAAGGTCAACTGTAGGAGAAACAAGATCTGAATAGAGAGAGAAAGTTCTCTTTAATGCTCTGCATTGGCGGAACAAAATCATATTTCCACTGGCAACAGAAAAATATAGAACAAATTCAGTAGAGAAAGGTAAAAGAATAGGCAGCTTTGGAACTGGTATGTAGCTGATTACTGTTATAAAAGAATAAACGGATACTTCACAACTATTGGCCTACAGTAGTGTGAAATCAATGATTGTTTTTATTTGTATTGGCCCGTTTACTTTGGGTTTCATTGATCTCTCTGGTCTTTCATTCAGAGTAACTTCCACTGTATAACAAATGATAAATTATTTACAATACATTTATTTTCAATGAAAATTGAATCATGTATGTTCTGTATATATCTTAGAGTCATATTGTACTATCTAAATATTTTCTGACAAAGTATATGTAGAATGCATTCCAATCCTTGTTATCCTCAAGAAGGAAACATAATTCATGCAAGTAAAATGACTGTAGGACATTAGAGCTAATTAGGAGTGGAGTTATTATTTGGAAAACCAACAAATATTTCTCTGTGATCATAACATGTTTGCTGTTTCTCTTACACTATGATGATGTCTAGTTTCATGCCTGAAATTCATGACTACTGATTGTCATATGTCCAACCAACTCTTAGAGGAAAATATATTAGTATTAGAGCATGGACTTTTTCATTGAAGTCTTTCTTTTCACCTTGTCCTTTGTTCCAAAAATAGTATTCCTGATGTTTGTGTTGCAAATCAGACAGGAAAAATGGGGATAAAATCCAATATGAAATACTCTGCTCATTTTTAACAATACATAGCTTTTCAAAATCATTTGTGTTCCACATATATTGGGTAGTTTAAAAGCAGCAGAGCTCACGTTTATGTAATATTCCTTGCCAGAAGGTTTGAACTTTTTAAATCACATTTGACCTAACCTATTTCACATTAAAATACACAGTAGAATCAGAACATTATCTCTACACAGAAGCTGCTAGAATATTTGATTCAATTCAGGGTGAAATAAGATGTATTAGTGCTGATTGCTGGCTAGAACTCAAATTGATATTTATAGTTCTCAAAAATAGTTGCTACTCTAATCATAAAGTAAAAGGAATGCTGTCTGTTTTTAAATCTTGAAAAATTAGAAAAGCACTTCAGTGCCTGTACTGTGGAGGATGAAGAAAGAGAAGCATGCATGGGAATTTGTACCAAACGCAGTTGTGGGAGAAGTCATCTAACTTTTCACTTTGATTCAGAGTACATAACCAGGGAATTAGGTTATTCATACATGTTGCTTCCTTTCTTTTTTACATTCTCTGAATTCCATTCCATCATTTCATAAAATTGTAGAATCCACTGTCTTATGTTAACATAAATTTGTCAGTCACCAGAAAGGGAATTTGAAATTATTTTCTTTTAGGAATAATATATTTAAATTATATTTTAACTTAATATTTATTCTCATATATTTATTTTGAACTTTTTATTTCTCTTCATCATCTTGTATAACAGTCCATCACAAACTTTCAATTCCAATCAAAAATACTCTCAGAAAAAAAACAAAAACACTCTTAAAATCTATTCTCTGACACAGAGGTTATGCACTCCAAGGATTTAGAATTGTTATCATTTGGAAAAATCTCTTTCTTGCAACTCATGTGGTTGGATCTTTCCCAGTTTTGAGTGTCAGAATAGACACCATTTCCTTACAAAGATTCTGCTTAGTACTCCAAGAGAGAAGGAAAACTTAAAAATAAAGGGAACAACAACAAAATACTTTATTCCCCTCCACTTTGAAATTTTGTTTTTCTTCAACAATGTTGTTTAAAACAAAAATTATTTCATTTTTATGTCAATTATGAAGTACTGGCAAGAAATACTACTGAATCTAATTAGGATCTAACACATCCAAAGAATTTAGATCAATGATATACTTACACATATACACAAACACATACATGTTTGTGTTGAAATGATTTTTTAAACCTGTTTTTAATTCAGTGATTGGTAGAGACAGATGTACCACTGCATAACTAATTCTTTCTGTGCTATTGCAAAGAGATTATCCTATAGCTGATATAAGCTTGTTCAAGTATTGCAAAACTCTGCTCCATTTTATAGTCACTTTTGAAAAAATCAATATTAATTTTAAATTACTCTCACTTTTGTACTAAAGAAGCATGATGTGAGTAGTTTCAGTAACAGGTGTTTTGAACTGTTGAATATTAAATGCCTTCTTGGTACTAGCAGCCTATTTTTGGATCATTGTTTTAAAAAATTCACATTTTTAAACCTTTTTTTGTAAAATTTGAACCTTTTTTGTAAAAATTGAACAATTTTGTTGTTCATTTTATTTATTTTATCTTTGAGAACATTTTTGTCTACTTTCCCCCAGACTGCAAAGAATGTAATCTTTTTCAAAATTTAAAATCTAAAATAATTCTCAGTTTTAAAAAAATTTCTATTTACAGTAGCAGCCTAACAACTATCAGAAAAAATGATTCGTGCTAATGTACTCTTGATAGTTCTTATATCAGCATTATCTGCACAATCTCATTTATCTTATTAACCACAATTGGGAGGCCAATACTCAAAGAGAAAGAAAGATTAAAATGGAAACTACAATTGGCAATAAGAAAAATTATTTTCAGTTCTAACCTAGATTTACGGTTGGTTTATATATTGAATAAACAACTAGAAAAATAACCTAAGAGTTGTTTCCACCTGGTCTCTTTTTTCAAGTATGAGTTACTGAGTCCACTAGAACTGACTTTAATTTGCTCTGTACAAAACTGGTAAAACATGGTAGCTGCGGGCTTTGCTTAAAGGAACTAACGCTATGACGTAAAACTGCTAGTCTTTCACCCAGCCACAAAATATTTAAGAGAATAATTGTTACTATTTGATTATTCTTATATTAGTTGGATATATCTAAGCTTACTTTTTAAAGATTTTTTATGATCTTGCACAAATGCTTCTTGTTGCTTCTCAAGGAAAATAATTGAGAAGTTGATTTGTTCTGTAAATATTTCCATGAGTTATGCTTTGTGAGTTAGTAATCAACAGTAGTGAGAATTTCTATATTATTTAAATTCACAAATCTATTGCTCTGAAAATGCAATTGTATTTTGTGGATTTTGCAATTTGATAAATTTGATTTTAAGTTATCTGTACTGAACTTTTTTAGGGGAGTGAAGTTTGAAACAGTCTCACTATACAGTACATGCTGGCTTTGAACTCATTATATGTTGATCAGGTTGTACTTGAATTCAGAACAATCCTCCTGCCTCGGCTTCCACCATGCTGGAATGACAGCCACACACTACTATGCCTGACTGTGCTTTTTCCAGATTTATCATTCACGTATTTTTAAAGAATATATGGTATATATATATATACATATATATATATATATATATGTATATATATATATAAAATCATGACAAATTTGGGGTTTTTTCTGCTTCTCGTTTATATATTTATAGGTTTTCATTTAACATCCAGCAACACTCACTATATATAGGATTGTGTAGTTCTATGAATTTCATTCATGCATAGATTTGTTTAAATACTACCACAAGCAGAATGTAGAACAGGTTTGTCACCTCTGAAAACTCCCCTTTGTAAAATTCCATAGTCACATCCTACACATATGGTAAACACTGGTCTTTTTTCTATTACTGCGTGTTCATCCAAAAGAATGCAATACAGATGAAATCACACAATAGGTAGCTTAGAAACACATTTAGTAGTAATCTCTTTAGACTGAATGGTTAAGCTAAATTATCAAGCATGACACAGCAAGAAACATGCTAAATCAAGATGCATGAACATTTTTTAATTTGCTATGTGAGATCATTAAAAGAATACAAAAATCTTTATATTAGAAAGTAATTATACATCATACATGTGGCAAAATATTTCCATCAAGAATTTTTTCAAACACTTCTGAACTTCACAGTAAGAAATAAACAACTTGTAAAAATGGGGTAAACTCAGTGAGTATATGTTTATTTCTTTAAAATATTTCATAACTATTTCAATATTTCATGGCACACTAGATTTTACTCTAGTCACAATTTAAAACCTGTTGGGCAACAATCCCTCTCTCTCCACAGCCCCCTAATTCTAGCCTGAGCTACTGCCTTCCTTCAATCAATTTGTGTGGCATCAACATTTTTAGATTTCACATATGAAATATATAATGTGGCACTTCTTTTTCCATGCCTGGCTTATTTCACTTGAGATAATGTTCTCATATTATATCCATATTGTTGTAAATAAGAAGACTTTATTCTTTTTAATGGCTTAAAATAATTAAGTTCTACACCTGGACTATGTTTTCTTTATCTGTTCAGCAGGTGATGTACACATGACACAGGACTGTTTTTACTGGTCTTTGTCAAGGGTGCTGAAATGAACTTAGTGGAGACGTCTTTTTAACACACTGATTTCATTGATTTTGGATGTGTAGCCTGTTGAGGATTGCTATGTCATCTGGAAGTGATGTCCAAAGACTTTTATATTTCTATATTTTCAAAGAAAGGTTTGTTAGTTTAACAATCATACTCACCAACAGTTTTCACGGCTTGCGTTTTCTTTATGTTTACTATTATTTTTAACTATTATTGCTAACATAGACGAAAACTGAGAAAAGTATAGTAATTTTAAGTACCAGTTGAAATTTTCTTGAAGTTATGCTTTAGTCTTGTTAAAATCTGTTTTGAACATAACTTGAGTGGTTCCTACTAACTTGCTTCACACAATGCTTATCCATAAAGGAAATCTTATTTCAAAACTTTTGCAAATGAGAAATCTATGAGATTTTTGTGAGCAGTATTGAGCGGAAACTTTGTAGCATCTACTTTTTTGTTTCTTCTTTCTGTTATCGATTTGATTGTCCTTCCTCCTCTTGTACCATTATACTTTTCAGTACCAGAACCAGCAGTCTGCCTTCAGATATCAATATGAAAATTACTCTAAATGCAATGTGCAAAGGCTTTTATATTTCTTAGAGAAGCAAACAAGAATTACTTATTACATACAAATACATGTATTTATACATATAACAGATGTGCATTTGTGTCTGTATGACTAAATATCTATGTACACACAAGAAACAGTTTCATACATTTATTTATTTTTAAAATTTTACTTAAAGAGAAAAAAAGCAAAACAAAAAAGGATAGAAATAATAAAGAATTTCAAAAAAATAAACACTAGAAATCACTAATTGATGTTACATATTGTCATTTTAGAAATAGTTGTTCAAGTTACAAAACAAATGCATGAAAAGTGAACATTTAAACAGTGAGAGTGCAAATAGTTCTGTTCAACAATCCAACAAAACTTAGTAATATGATTATCAGTCTTACACACTTAAACATACATGCAGTTATATCCTTTAGAGTACTTTCTTTCCCTCTCTTTTTTACATACATTTATGATATGGCTTGTACATGTGGATTTGGACAGTAGAACTTACAAACATATATTGTAGAATTTTAGAAGTTTTAAATAAAACAGTTTTTGAGTTCACAAGAAATATAACAAAATGATAAATCCTAAAGAGGAAAATAAAAAGCAGTATTTTTACTTTGCAAGAATGGCCAAGGATGAAGACATTTACTACAATTTCAAGAATACCAGCCAGGAAATATCTCAGTAGGAAACACTGAAAGTCGATAAAAGCAAATTAACTAGTGAAATGACTCTTTCTGGCAATCACAAAAAAACTAGATTTTATCTTCTCCCTTAGAAATAAAACTCTCTTAAAAGCAATAGGAAAACATTTTTATACATACAACACACAGAGATGGGGAGAAAAATAAATTAAAGTTGTACATTTGTCCTTCTGTGAAAATAATTTCTATATAAGAGTCTAAGAGAGAAGGTAATTTAAACTGAAACAGCTATATTGCCCTCATTTTGTATAAAATTTTTATTTGACTAAAAAATTAACACTAAGTCAACATATGTTTCTATATTAGTGAGATGAATTAAATAATAAAATAAATTCAAAATCCCTTTTATTCCCACAAGAGAAATTTTTGAGCATTTCCATCATGCATCCACCAATGCAGGAAAGACATCAGAAAAATTTTAGATTTCACATATTTTATCATGTTTTAGTCTTTAAATTTACTATTGAACTGTTCATAGTCTCCAAAATTCTCACAGGTAAGTTATATCAATAAATGATAGTTTCCAACATTTGAAAAATCTCAGGCAGAGTAAGAAAACCTAATAAAGATCATTTGCAGAAAGAAATGGAAAGACTTTGTTTCTACTAGTCTTGATTTCATTCACTAAAATCATTTTTAATTTTAGGAGGTGTAACTTATTAGAATCAAGAAGCAAATGATTTCAAAAGTTACAAGATCTGATGCCAAAAGAGACAGGTCTGGAAGCTGCCAACTGTAAATCAAATTCTGGCTCCACCTTACAATCTGTGAAGCGGTTAACAAAGTCCTTTACCAAACTCTTGCATGTCATGTCTAACTCTGTAAACAGCACTCGGCCTTTTGTTTCACTGTCATGTAAACTAAATCAAATGTTTGATTTTTATTATAATTATATTTCATGAATCTAATACCTTTTATGATTCTAGTACTGAGTTTAAAGCATATGGAGTTGCTTTCTGCAACTAGTAATTTACATTAGAAAGCTTTTATTACATAAAATAGAAAGTAATATACATCATGAAATACACTGTTTCAAAATATTCAGTGCATTTCCTATTGAAGTGATAGTTCAACTTGAATTAATATTATAAAACTGAATTGTTAAAAGTGAGGGATATTTTGACTTACAAATATGGACTTATCAATGTTATTAATCTGTAGTTTCTGCTTTTCACATACAGAAAAATGAAAGAGACCCATTCTTATATTTTTCCAAACATAATTTGGTTGTTAGTATTTATTGTTAATGTCTAGATTTAGCTTCCAAACAAGGTCAGAACATCTGCAATATAGGTTCCTTCTCAAACAAAATGGGAAGATAAATCACCACAAAAAAGGATCTACATAGGAATATTTGATAAGCCTGCTTGAATTTGAAGTACCATCTTACTATCCTGGTAATTTTGAAATGTCTGAAATTGTGTGAATAAAACCAAAATGTATATAGCTATTAGTATAACTGACCTAAAAACAGCATGAGTTCATAATGAAGGAAAAATATGCAGGAAATGATATAGAATTCAAAGAAATATAAACATTTGTATATTTGTTTTAATTAATTATATTAGTACATTTTAGATAAACATGATGACTACATTCATCATAGGGAGCTTGTACCTGTATGTGGTGTATGTTTATTCTTCTTTTCTCCTCTCCTTTCTTCAAACCCTCTTCTCCTTATTTACAAAGTTTTGGTTCCATTTTGTTCTTTTATTCTCTTCTTTCTTTTCCTTTTCTTCTCTTGCCCATTCCCCGACCTTTGTTACCCTTGTTTCCCTTCCCATTAGAATGTTTTCTTCCCATCTCCCAATATCATACATTTTGGTCCTTATTTATAGTTTCATTTTCTCACACAAGAAAAACAATTATATTTAAACATACACATGTATATTGCATGACTGAAAAGTAAACAAGGTTGAGAGCAGAGTGGATTTTTGTATTTCATATTTTTCATTCTTTCAAATTAAAACTATAAAGAGAAAATCTTGTTGGTAAAATTTGTACAGTTAAGTCAAACAGTTGTTTGTTCTCTGTTCTTTCATTCATTTTTATTTTATGAAAAGAATAAAAGAAAATTTCATAACAAAATAATGAGGCTAGCAATAGGCAATATACTATTCACCTTAAAAGTTTCAGAATATAAGACATAAACCAAAAAGATTCTCGCAAATAAAAAGCAATGACACAAAACTTTCTTTTCAGCAATCCGAGGTAAACTAGTTTTATAAATGTAACCTAGTACAACCACTATGGAAATCAGTGTGGAGATTCCTCAGAAAAGTAAAACTAGACATGCAGTCAGTGTTCCTTTATATTCGTGCCCGCCTCCTTCTCAGCCGGACTGAACCCAGTGACTTCAAAACAGTGAGCGCATAATCTACCACTGAGTCAAACCGCCAGTTCTAGGCTCCTTTTACATGAACTCGGAATGCCCGTGTGTGTATATAACTAAGCAATACTAACTTACTCTCTTACATTGAGCTTGCCTTCACTTTACTGTCCCATGTGGCATGACTAAGAGGAAAGGGACAGCAATTAAGACAAACTATACACGCTAGCTGTGATAGTTGTAACTGATCGTGTTCATTTAAAATAATAATAATAAAAAATGCCCCACTAAGCTGAATCAGCAAAGCTCTGCTTGGGGCTGAAGGGATTTCCAGCAGACAGAAGACCCCCCCCTGGCTATGACTGACACCAAACGATGGGCTTGTCGCCTGAATAAAAGAAGAGAAATACAGAAGCAAGGCCTGCTTCCTGTCCTTGGAGGAGCTCCAGTGTTTACTTTCACAGGATTTTATCTTGCAGTGTGTGTTTATATCCTATTTCATTTCTTTCTGCTGATATTTTTTCAATATATTAGAAGAGGTTTCACCTCTTCTCCTCTTAGCCTCTCATAACATAGAAACAGGTTTTATTTTTCATTTTTAAAAAATTCCTGAATGCGCACATAATCAAAGTACCTTTTAGTATGTTTACCTTAATCAGCTCTTTCACGTAATTATGTTTGAATTTTATCTATATTTATGTTTCTGTGGTATTCTGATGATTCATATGCTGACTCTGCATCACATGAATAGCATTTTATACACTTTATGCATTTTAGAAGATTTCAGTGTTTACTGGGGCACTAAAAAATATAAACTGCTACAAAATTCAACTCATATTTTACTTTATCAAAGTTTGCGTTTTTGACATAAGAAGTTATGTTCCCAAATCTCCTTTAATAACATGAATAACTCTACCCTTGAATTTCTTTTGAATTCCATTTATATTTTGGATAATCCTTTAATTCTAATAGAATTTACAAAATCCTGACTGGGCATTTAGCTCAGCAGCATCAGTGCCTCCCTTGTGAGCATGCGGTAGTGAGTTCGATCCCCGGTACCGATTAAAAAAAAAAAAAAGAATTTACAAAATCCTAAGAGAGAAACACATTAAAATAAAAATCATGTTGAGTTGCATTTTAGAGTTGCTGGTCAGGCCCAAGTTAGCCACATCCCAGATAAGAGCCTTCTAAACAAAAAAGAAACAAAAACAGAAAGAAAAAAAAAAATTAGGCCTAAGGATATGAGCCATTGACAGATTATACATATTTAGTTTGAGATTCCCTGAGTTCCATCCTTAACATTAGAAGAAAAAAACAGAAAAGCATGCACATCAATGGAGCACTTGCAAGCATATAAGGTAGAAAATACTAATGCATACTTCTTCCGTTTCTTTTATATTTTATGTATTTGACTTTGTTCAGAATAATTGGCTTCATGAAATTTGAATGTGCTGGATTTTTATGATCGTTTATATATTTCTCATGGCACAGAATGAAAGTCATCGAAATATTTTATCTCTTCATATGATTTTTAGTATAATGTTATCACAAAAGATCCTTTAGGCAGATTTTTTTTTTTACTTAGATTCACAAAGAAATCACATACAACCAAGTACCTGCTGAATAAGGAAACAAATGATCATGCACTTTAAGACTCTCATAATTACAGTAGGGTACACTTTATAAATAACCATAATCTGAAACAGAGCAGGTTTGCAAGTTCCTTTTTTAGAAGTGTTTTAATAATTCAAATACTGTTCTTTTTTTGGACTGCTACTGAAATATTGCTAGTGTAAAGATAAACAAAACAGAATACCTATCTATTTAGTACTGAAACTTAAAATTCTATGTGTCTGATTTAAACTTGTAGCTTCACTTCCTTATCAAACCATTTCAATTTTATATTAACTTTGACTCTCTGTTTCAATTAATTTTCAGATTAACAGCTACCAATATTTCAAAGTAACATGGCAAATGTTTTTTTGTATTTTGGAAATTAACACTGTTAAATCATGATTATAACTTTTAACAGAATATATCCAAAACCCATACCAATAACCATTTCAAAGTATCAATTATTTTCCTGTTATTTTATGCATAAGTGGCTTGATGGGAAAATAAGTATGTAGGCCAATTTTTCTAGGAAGACTGTCTTCAAAGCCTCCAGCATTTTTTCTGCTCAGATCATGGATAGCTCCATGCTTCTGCTTTGTCTAAAACTAAAGGGAGGAAACAATTTATAAATTTAGGTAAGAAGACGATAGCCAATAATTATGCTGTAGGAACCCCAAAATATTCCTGAAGCACAATAAATCCACACACGCGCACATGCGCACGCTTGCGTAAGTCTGAACACACACATTACTCAGCAGATATTTCCTGGACTCTATTGCTCTATTTGTCTCCAGATCATTGATTTTCTACCGTTTTGTGTTGTTGTTGTTTTGTTTTAATAATAGCTAAATTCTTTACAAAAAAAAGACAAAAGCTCTTAAATGTCAAGTGGCTCTACACAGGTCTTGCTGCTTCACTGCTGGGAGATACAATCATGGCAAAAGATGTACCGACCCCAGCTTTCCTGCTGATACAAGTCCTAATGAAATTAAAACAAAAGACACAAAAACCATCCAACAAAACAAACACCAGGCTTTTAATTGCATGGTATGATCAGCAGTGCTCTAGCTTTCTCTTGGGCAATATTGTGGGAGCGCTTACTGTCAGCTCTGTGGAAGGCCAAGGCCCTCTTCATGGTTGTTGTGTAGACTACACAGAAAAAGCTCTTTTCATCAACGTAGTTAGGTGTTTGAAACACTGACACTAATAACATGATGAGTTTTCACACATTTGCAGTAAGTGATAATTGCAACACAAAGGGAATCCAGAGAGTATTTACAAATTATATATATTGAGGCTTTAAATGTTTTCTAAGGCTGAGATTCTTATTGAAATGCACAAATCAAAGCTTTGAGCCAAGAAACAAATACATCTAATTTTATTCAAAAATCTACATTCTTGACAATGTGACAATATGCAAAAGTACAAACTGATTTCTTCAGGTTGAATTAAAGATTTATATGCCATATCCAGGGCAAAACAGGTAGTTACAGGAGCCAGAGTAAAGACAGTCAACATTAGAGTATCAGACAATATATGTGATCCCTAACTTAGAGCAGAATATTCAAAAATTAATATATTTTCAAAACTCTATATTACAACGTTCTGGGTAACTTTGATTGAAATATCTTTTTTAATTTTTTGTGTTATTTTGTTTTGTTGTAGTATTATGAATTGAACTAAAGTCCTTTAGACATCTTTAGGTTTTTGTTTTTTTTTTTTTTGAGACAAAATATCTAATATGTTACAAGATGCTATATTATCCTCTTTTCTCAGTCTCAGAGTGCTGGCCTTTTAGGTGAGTACCACAATACTCCATTTACTTGAAACATCATGAGATTTTAGTAATTTTGTGGTAACACACAGGAAAGAGAAACAAGGAAAGGAAAGAAGGGAAAGGAGAGATACAAAATCAGCTTTATTGTCCCTTAATCACAATACCTTTGGATAGCAAATTGAAAGAGGAGAGGCTTATTTTGATTCATGATTTTAGAGGGTTCAGTCTATGGCTCCTGGCGCCAAGGGAGTAATAGTATGGTAGAAAACAGTGGTGGAAAGTGGCACCATATGTGTTGGTCAGGCAGTGGAGAGGGGAGAGGAATCTGGAAGGGAGAAATACCCACTCAAGTCTTGTCTCCTGTAGCATGCATCTTTCAACAACTCCCTATCACCAAGAAGCAAAAACAACAACCTTGAACTCTTCAATGGACCAACCCACTGATGAGTATTGCCAAGAACATTCCCCAAATCCCCCACCTCTGAAAACATAACTGATATGGAGATTTTAAATCTAAAACATAAAAAAAAATGGGCACAAGTATATTTTAAAATAAGATAAAATAAATTCAAACTGTGATGTGTCTTCAAACAAGGTTAAAGAAAGGCACTAGCAGGATCCTGTAAGAGTAGTGAACCCAAAAATTGGATGAGGAAGAAATCAGAAATTTGAGGTAGAAGGAAATAGTCATATATTATTTGGCTTCTGATTTTCCTCTTTGGCATATGACCATCTAGATTTGCAGATGTCCAAACTATCATGTTGGAGCAAAGACAGAAATTCTACCGACCATCTCCCTACCACATCCCCTTCATTCAGCTGCACACCACCATTCGTCTTTCTTCTAAATGGCCCAGCTCAGCTTATGGAGATATCAACAGTTTGGCCAATATCTGTTTTTCCAATTCATTGACACGCTGCTGCCCTAATGGCAATCTCAGATGCTTATCTTGTTTTTCAGCCTCAGGCTGCAGTCCTCAGCAATGAATGTAGACTAGAATCAGGTGGGATGCTGCGTATCAATCAGAATAAATCAGAATCGCACAGATCATCTCTTCCATTCCGCCTTCCTGTATTCTGCATGGTCTTCTATACAAACATTTTCAAAGTTTAGTTTTACTTCAAATGTTTCATTTGAACTTGAGTTTCATCATTACCTGATGAAGAACTCCACACCTTGTAAAAATTTCCCATGTATCTGTGTGTCACCAGTTTTCCCTTCTTACTGCATCTTCTCAGTGGCATACTAGGTTTCCAAATTGGTGACCGGACATAGCTCAGACAGAGAATGCTTCATACTGTGATTAAATCCTACACATTGTAGAAAAGTTAGTGATAGCAACTAAATGTTTTGATGATCAGATCAGTATTTTATTTATTGTGCTCAACCCTATGAGAAGTTAGTTCACTTTACTCATATATAAACAACTAAAGTGAAATTTTCATTATACCAAGTTGAAGTTCAATGTAGGATTTGTAAAATCTGTTTGAACTTGCCTAAATGTATCAATCTTTCCCAGTTCTACTCTTTCAAATAAAAAGACAATAGTGAAGATTTTGGGTCATATGACTTATAGATACAGAAAGATAAATTGTAAATACAGTGTTTTGTTTCATGCTGTATTTAAAAAGTGCACATTTAGCTTTCATGTTATTTCCTGTGATCATATATTAAATTTAGAATTTAGGAAATCAAAACCATTCATTATAGAAGCAAAATACTTTTCATACAATTGTGGTACAGTTTGATATTTCTTCCTTACTGAGTAGCAAAAATATCTAAGATGGTTCTGTATGCCTACTAAAAATTAAAATTGTGGTCCAATTTTAGAAATATCATTATACTAACTTTATTTCTTTGAAATCTTCCAGTAGCAACTGTTTTTCATATTCTATTTGAACACCTTTTACTTGATGTTATAAAACAAATTACTTTTCATTAAGTTCCAACATACTTACAAAATGTTCTAAGATTTTAGTAAAAAGAGATGTATAAAAAAACCTCATAATTTTCAAGCAGAGTAAAGTTACAATACCAGGCAAGATTTAGAGTGATATTTGGCAGACACTTCTGTTATTAAATCTTTTATTTCAAGTTTATCATATGTTTTCTAAAAGTTTTATTTATGATAATTTGTTATTTTCATGCTTCCACAAGTATCATTTACTTTTGTTTTCTTTTCTCTAAAAAAATTGTCTCTGAAAATAAAAACAAAATGACATGGAAAAGTGGTAATGTATGAACATGTAAGTTTGAATTCTTAGTGCTGCATTTTTATATTTTGGTGAATTATTTCTTTTCTCACAGCTTTATTTTTATTGAAGCCATAAGATAAAGATATTTCCTAAAAGAGTTATTTGCAAAATACCTTCTGTGTACTAAGACTAATAAATGAAACAGAGGAGAACTTCTGGACATATTAATTAGTTTATTTTAATATAACACCTTTAGATAATACTTTACAAGTTCATATTATAGCCATATAACATTTTCTCCCTTTGTTGCATGTATATAATCTCCCTGAGTATTTCAAATTGTCTCCTTGCTAAGTGCAGTCCTTATGCAGCATTCCTTTATTAACAGTAGAAGAAAGCTCTTTAGTGCCTCCTACCTTCGGCTCTTCCCTGAGTGCCTGAATCCTCTGACAAAGCAAGCGCAGTGATCCTGCAGCTTTCCTGGCTGAATAAATGGGCAGCCACAGGAGCCCACACAGCCCACCCCATGGTGTTCCCGCCAACCTTTTGTGAAACATTGTAGATGGTTTATTGATCATGAAACAGGTGATGCAGGGAAGAAATCAAAATATACTTGTTGATTCTTTATAGAAACAAATTCCAGTTAACTTGACCAGCTACATGGAAAAGCATGTCTGTTTGCACTTATCAATAGTTATAGAAGAGATAAAAAAGGTTTAAATTTCTGAATTGAAAGGCCATGCATACATAGAATGCCTTTTAATATTCACTTGGGCAAAATATTACACAAAATGTAGGTAAATTGAAGTAGAAATTTAAGGTAAAATAAAATTGTAAAAATAAAGGATTTCTGAAATGTTGAAAGGAAAGCTCTACTCATATTTGGGGTTTATTATGATTAGAAGACTCTTTTAGAAAGGTGATAATACTAACTCTACAGAAACTTGGCATGGTAGTGCATGCCTGTATTCCCAGCACTTGGAAAGCTGAGGTAAGAGGGTTACCGTGAGCTCAAGGCCAGCCTGTACTACACAGGGAGACCCTGTCTCAAACACAAAAACAGAACTAAAAGCTGTGATAAAAAATAATAAAATATATTTAAAATATTAGCTAAGGTGAAAATTTACACTGAATGTTATTTATGACAAAACTGAACTATAAGTTTTACATATTATTTGAAATAAACATGTGAGGATTGTGTGATATACCAAATAGAAAAATAAGGCTCAAAAATATAAGTCACAGAAAACTATAAAATCTTAAAATAATTTAACAAGTGTTAGGTATTGCCTATATCCTATTTTTATCAAAAATCTAACTATTATTTCAAAGTAAAATTGCATTTCCATTTCTATCAGTCTGATATGGTACTGTGGGAGACAACTCCAGCCACGCCATCTGAATCCAAAACAATTACTGTGACTTTGATTATTTGGAGACTCATTTCCTTACACTGATATGTAAAAGGCTGGCTAGGATCCTTCCTTCTCACTTCAGTTGGCTCTAAGCATTGCAGATAAGGCTAGCAGAGGTGCTAATGTGCAGTTTCTATAGCAAACAGACAGTCTCATAGTGTTCTCCGTACAATACAATTGAGTACAGGATGTGAGCATGCTAGATGTTAGAGCAAATTCCTCAGGGAATGTCAACTGGGTAGGAGCCTCAAGATAAGAGGCTATGACTCCCCAGGGCACAAGAGTTTGCAGATCAGAACCAAAGCAATAGCCTCGCAAAACAATTCCATTGCTACCTAAATTGGATTATGTAAATTGATCCTTCCACATATCTTTATCTCTGCAATTTACAGAGATGCCAATCTTGCACATGGCCAGCCAGTTTAAGTTACTCATGTAACTCCCCCAATCCTCACTGTCACTCATCCCTGAGCCACCCCGCTTCTTCACAAGATGATAAATTCCGGGAGACGCCTCGGATCTAGGCCTTTGTCCACATGTCCTCATGAGGATTGGATTTAGGACCCCTTGGCTGCCCGTAACTTGGAATATATCTTGGTGTCTTTACTCTCACCATGGGTTGCATTGGTGGTGATAGATTGGAATTAAGTTGCTGGGATTCCAATGACGTCTCAATGGGATTACAAATATAACTTTTTGGATTGTGAGGAAAACTAGAAAGAGGACTACAATACTTGGATGACTGAACTTGATATTGGGGATAACAATAGATACTATAGAGACAGCAAAAAGAAAATAAACCTGGTAGGTGGGGGAAAAAAAAGTAAAAGCAATTAACAGTGCTTTACTGTGATAAAAGCAAATTTACTTGCCATGAAAATAAGAATTTGTTAAATTCATGACAGAGAAAGTCAGTCTACTGTCTAATGGAAAGAAGATTCTCAAATTAAAATGTATTAGACTTATTATGAAATTTTAATAATGAAGGTTTTGCTGATTAAAAAAAAATTGACAGTGCATAGAACATGTATACAGCACGTGAATATCACTATAATTAATGCCCTTAGCAATGATAAAACATCTATAAAAATTTAAAGAGTATTTTATGTATCAAAATGTTGACTTTCACTTTTACATAGCTCCACACAACTATGATTAGCTGGCTTTACCGTAGCATTTCCAAGCCATCTAACTAGAGTATTGAATCTAGTCTAACTGAGGAGACACATTATGCATACTGAAATATCATGTCCTGTTTAAGCAATTTCACAAGGTAAACTCAATCTTACAAGTTAATTGTCTTGTTGATGCTTTTCTCTCAGTTTTGCATAATTCTGAGATATGTTCCAAATAGTCTACCAGAGTTCCAACTGTCCAAAACAAAAATGTGACTAATAACGTATTTTTAATTTTTTTATATCTACTTTTTCAAGATTTAACTTCTTTAGTAGATTTTCTTCACCCCACAAACTACCAGATTCTTTTCTCAGGGTCTGTTATTGATGAGAAATAAATACAGATATGTGAATTGCAATTAAATGTAAAAAAAAAAAACTATGGTTTTGCAAAATTCAGCATTTTGAATATATTTTAAGATTAAATCAATATTAATCATTGTTGAAAAAAGTAAAATTGTCTAAGTTCTCATATGTGTAGTCATAGTGACTATAAAGGTAACACGAAGTGTTGAAATATCAAGGGAATTGAACACTAAAATAGAGTTTGCAGTTACGGTTACCATCTTTTGCTTCTAGGTATACATATAACAAGACCACTTGCTGAGGAAGCAAGAACCTTCAAATTGGTAATGGTAATTGTTGGAAATCATTTACATAGAACTGGGTAAACTGCACAATATCAAAATTCACTTTGACAGCAAAGTCAAATAAAACTTTGGGCTGAAAACCATTAGTACTCAGATCAAGTCTCGCTGGTATTCCTTCAGATATATACAAAACGAAAGCATTTCAGTTGCATTTTCTTAGGGGACTCTGATATGCTGATAACTGGTCTTTGATGTCCACCTAAGCATATTTTGATTCCAAAGCTTTAATTGAGAATTAGGAATCAAATGAGATTCTTCCGCAGTGTTTTTTTGGCCTTGAACTCACCATGCTACCAACGATGTCCTTGAAATTCTGGCAGTCCTCCCGGCTTAGCCTCTGGAGTTCGGTGATCACAAGTGGGCGCATCCGGGTCCTAGTTCTTCTGTAACTTTTTTATACTGTACGTACGAATCTGTGGTGTAGCCTGTATGAAGTACAAATTTAAAATCAGTAGAAAAAAGTAAAGCAATTAAGAGCATAATGAAGCACAATACATTTTTAAACATTATTTTTAAACATTTACTTTTAAAATTTTATTAATATACATTAGTCATATATAATAAATACATTTATTTTAGGGAATTGGAATAGTTTAGTATTCAGACAGAATAATTTAGTATTCATAAGAAATCTATGAGGATGTTACATATTTTCCATATACTAATTTCCACTCATTAATATTTCTTATTATTTTTTATCAGTAAATGTCTGTGGTACACGTTTACATTCTTTGTGGGGAATTCAAATGATAAATGTAAACTATACATCTTAATTCTTATTTTTGGTTCCCTTTGTAGTATATTTGTCACAAATAAACTGACAATGATGCATCAGTAGTTATAAAATTCACATTACTGATATTTCTTAAATTTTTACATAATGTTCTTTTTGCTTTGTTTTTTGAGACATGGTCTCACTATATAGGTTAATTTGGACTCACTATATAGTCCAGTCTGACCTCAAATTCATGGTGATTCTCCTACCTCAGCTTCCTGAATACATATTTTCACTTTACTTTCTGTAATTCATTTTGCTAAGTTCTGTATATGAGTGAGATGTGATATTTGCTTTCTCTTCTTGGTTTATTTCACTTAATGTAACCACCTCTGGTCCCATGTTATTGAAAATGACAGGATTTTATTTGTTTTCAGGGTTGAATAGTATTTCAGTGTTGTTGTTTTTTTAACAAAAGTGGGAAAGGTGGGACATGTTCAACAGCATTGTTTATCTGCCTTTGAGCTATGAGAGTCTCACACACCTTAAAAACTGATAATGGCTTTTCTTATGTAAATACTTATCTTTCTTTTTTCTTTTTTTAAAGATTTATTGTACAGAGAATAAAACAAAAGAAGACAGAACAACGCAGATCAGAACAGCATACAAGCAACACAGCACTTCACAACAAGACAATTGGATATCAACAGTATTTCAGTATTTATGTGTAACACATTTTCTTTTTACACACATCAGAAGATGGACATTTAGATTGTTTGTTTGTTTTTCATTACTGGTTTATTATGAATGAACGTGGTGTGCAGATAGCTCTCCAGCATACTGAGTTTATTTCATTCACACATGTACAGAAAGTTTGGGTTGCTGGATACTATAATAATTCTATATTCAATTTTAGGAACTTGTAACACTGTTTAACATAATTGTTGGGCTAATTTACATTATCATTAATGTCTTAAAGTGTTTTCTGTACATAGTGTCTTTGTGAGCAGTTTTCGTCTTCAGTCTTTTTCAATAGCAGTCATTTTTACTGTAGGGAGGTAGTGACAGTCAAGAGTGATTTTCAACTTGGTTGAATTAGGAGATATCATTAAATCATACTTCTGCACGCATCCATGGATGTTTGAAGATTTTTTGCATGTAGGGAAGCAAGTGATGGGAAACCTACAAGTGGGTGGTCCCATCCCAAAGATTGCAGCAGATGGAATGAAAAGGAAGAATGAAACACATCCATTCTGCATGAACAAGGGAGTGACTTTTGCTAGTGCCATCATGTGGGGACCTCAGAGTTCAGCTTCACCAGTCTTCAACACAGACTCAAACCAGCAACACTCCAGGGAACTTCCAAGCTCTCGGTCTTGGACTTTACAATTTTGATCTATCTTATTCTAGGGCTTCCAGCTCCTGGATGGGGCAGCCAGTGGGTACTCTGATGCATCAGAGAATAGATGAAGGCCACTGTGGCTATTGTGAACTGTTCTGCCTCTTGGAATTCTAAACCTTACTGCTTTGTGCAATTATACAGTAATAAATAGATTAGTTAGATAGAATAGAAAGATTAGAGAGAGAGAGAGAGTATGAGTGAGATCCTGGGTTCAATGTATAACCTCACAAAAAAGTCACATTATATGAGTAAAAGCAAAACCAAAGAAACAGATTAGCCTCTGGGATAAACCAGAGGAGGAAATATCTAGACTGGGTTGTTTTATTTCTTTAAGTTATTTTTTGTGTGGTTGAGGCAGAAGATTAAAGCATGGCAACCATCTGGACAATTTGGTGTGACATGAGTTATAGGGATGCGTTTGTCCTCACCCGGAGGCATGCTCAGAGCAGGTTCAGAGCCCCATGCGGTGCAGCCCAGATCCGGACACTAAAGGGCGGCCGCTGGCTGGCCTCCTGGGTGCTGCCACCTTGCTCTTGCAGTGGCCCCCTTGGGGCGTATTTTCTCTTCTCACTCTTTTGCTCCAGGGCACTTCTGTTACTTCTTTTGCATTGGATAAACTTTGGACTTTTGCATTTTCCAGTTGTCCCATCCAGTTCTTTGAATGGGACACCAGGAAACTGAAAAAGGTGTCGGGTACCCACCATCTTATAATGTCGAGTGTTTAAAAACATGAGTGCCATGTTTAGTCATATTGAACTAAATGTATCAAAATGAAGATAAAGCAAGCTAAATTGTTTCTTAAAAAAGAACTAATAATTCAATTGAAATCAATTTTCAATGTAGCTAAGGTGAAGTCAAACAAAATTCTCTTAACAATACAATTTGTAAAATTGCAAGTGTGCCTTTGGTTAATCAATGTAACTGCTATACTTCTAAATTTCCTTGGCTTTAGAAAGAAAGGTTGGATTGACCTTAGGCCTACCACACAAAGCACATATTTCCAAGTCCATATAAAATGAGCAAAAGATTTGTGAATTATACTTAAAACATGGGAGACTATGAATCAAACTGATTATACCTTTTGAATTAGTTTGCATAACAATAATATTTTTGATACTTATCTGTTGTTTTAAATTTTTTTAAAAAATCTGTTTTAAACACAAACAGAATTATGCATTTTCTCTTTTGCAAAAACTGAAGATATTTATGGAGGAATAACCAAGAGCAACATGAAAGACCACTTTTGCTTTTGTTTTCCTGATTGATCATTTCATAAACATGAAAATGTTAAGAAAATAAGTCTTGCTTATGTTCATTATAAAAATGAATATCCCAAAATAAGTCATCAATAACTTCAAACTTGGAAATAAAAGTCACTCCTGTTTATGTATAGTAGAGATGAAGAAAGGAAAATCATTGTAAATGTCATATGTAAATCATTATAAATGTCAAAAGCGATTCTATTTTCTTTAGCAATAACAAAACCCAAGAGAAATTACATCAGAAAAACCTGAAGCTAATTTGCAAAAGCTTAGATACTAAGAAGTCATGCAGCACTTGACTTCAATGTGATTTGGAAATAAGGCAGATCAGTCTACATATCAGATAAATATCCAGAACAGCACAAAAAATATTAGTAAAAGAGTCCATAGTGTTCTATCAACATTAATATCTCACCTACATCCCTGGGGTCAGTACACTTGGTGTGAAGTTCTCAGTATAAGTGAGCCTGGTAATCAGATTGCTCTTTGGCCCTATGGCAAGTCATGAAGGACATTCAGGTCTGCAGGGCTGTAGTATTTATTGTGTTCCTATTAAGTGGTTCTTTAATTAATTAAACCAATAAATGTTGATTTTCTTTTTTCTTAAAATTTTATTGGATGACAATGTGCAGTGTGTGTACCATTGTTGTCCCCTGATGGTTACATTTTGAAATTTTGTTTTTTTCTCTTTCAAATAAAGTGGATTTAGAAAAAAAAGATTACATCAGAGATATTTTAACAGGAATCTAAATGTTTATTTCCTTCAAAAAAGGGTAAATTTGTGCTGTATTTTGCTTTCCAATGGCATCACTAAAAATTGCAACTCTGATTTAGTAGATTATGTAAAGTCAGTTTGTGGAAAAAAATAAGGATATTCTAAGTTAACTCAAAAATAAAAACTTAGATATGATGCAGAAAGTCGTCTTATAACCCCATCTTCACTCAGGGATGTCTTATGGGTCAATCTAAATATAAGAACACATTAATTTAAAGCTAATTTTGTGGTTTGTTAACAGGCTACTAAACAAAATATTTGTTTCAGTTTCAGTTAGGGTTAGGGTTATGGCTAGAACAAAAAATAATTTTATTTGAAACAAATCAGTATAAAGCTTTTTGACCTCAGATTCATGTAAGGGAAAAAAACTATTGTACCATTTCTTACATTGAAACTCTAGACACATGTCTATATAGGAGAAATTTAAGTTACAAAATAAACTGTCATACAGAAAAATTATAGTTTAAATATATTCAAATTGACCTCTGTGTAGACTTACAAATGTGAAAGATTATTATATTCAAAAATAGGAGCCAGGGATTTAGCTCAGAGGTATAAGCCCCTGCCTGGCAAGCACAAGGTCATGAGTTCAATCTCTGGTACCAAAAAAATTTTTAAACAAATCAAAAGTAGGGTTATTTGGCACAAGTAATCCTATTACTGCCTGGCAAGCATGTAAGTTCAGTCCCCGATACCAAACAAACAAACAAAAAATTAAACAAACCCAAAGCAACAACAACAGCAACAAATTGGGTTAGTCCAATATTTCATCTTTTTATATTAAAATCTGAATTTTTCATATATAGATAAGTTTCAAATCATGGTAACCTGATTCTTCATTTGGTCTTCTACTCCTAAATCTGACTAAACTCTTTTTAAAACTATTCATTTAATCTTTTCCTATACACATACAGTTTTCAAATTAATTTTTATAGAAAATTGGCACATATTTTCCAATTGCCAGGCAAAATTACAATCTGTTTTCCACTATACATTTGTCTTCCTAAAAGGTTACAGAAAATATTTTTTAAACCATGTCTCAATTTCATTTATTGTTTTATATATAAAATTTATCTCTATATCTTATTGACATTTTAATAGAATCTAATACTTGTTTTTACTACTATATTTCTTGAGCCAAATTGTCCAACTATTTTAAGGCAAGTAGAAACAAATTGTAGATAAAATATGAATTCTAATAATATCTACTATTTGAGAAGTATACATTACAAAGAAAATGAATCACAATAAAATTGTACCTGCATACCATCACAACATGTCACAAAATTATTTTCTGCAATTTTTAATTGCCAGAATAGAAATAGTTTTATGATTTTGATAAGCCATAAAAATGTATTAAAATCTGAAGAAGCAAATTTTTGGCAATTATGTCATATACTACATATGATATATTTTTTAAAATTTTCTATTTCCTTTCTTATTTCTCCTTAAACATAAATTCTGCCTACACTCTACTCATAACTGGCACTTATTTTTCCTTTCTTAAATTCATGACTACAGATTTCTTCTATTATATTAGGTTATTGTGCCCTTGGTTGCTCAAGTGTATTCCTCTGTTCTTGGAAATACAATAAGGGAGTCAAAGTGCCCATCTGCCTCCCCTTCTTTCTTGCTCTGTGCACTACGTTCAGAATTCCAGAGGGCTCTCAGCATCGATTATCCCTTCTGCTCTCAGGGGCTCGGCTGTGTGTACTATCTCATAGAGAAATATTTCAATGCTAGTGTTTGACTCTTCTTTCTGCTACTTGTGATCACTTCTTTTTAGCTAAGTTTGTTATCTAGTACTATATTCTGCACCATATATAATAGTAAGAATACTGGAATTAAATATCCTTCTTTCCCTTCTTTAAGCAGCCTTTGTCTATGAAAGAAAATTTTGATAAAATTGATGATAAAATTTAAGTCATATTTTTCGTTACAATGACTTGCTAAAATTGCAAAGTACAATTGCCTGTAAATCAGTAGACTCCTATGAAAGTTAGAATTTTTCAACTAGCCTGGTATATTAAATTAAACAGCACCATTAGCGATCTCTGATTTTTCATTCATAAACTAAATGCTTGATTGGGGAGGGGAATGGACTCTCCGTCTCAGTTTTGGTAATTTTCTTAAAGTAAATGCATCTCATATAATAAATATCCTGACTTAACTACAGTATAAATATTGATACAACAGAATGTACTTAACCAAATATTTTGTGTGTATTATTTTATTAATGAAGTTATGGTAGTAGTATAGAATGTACTTGTTGAATACAACAAAGAGGATAAATTTTCACTGACAAAATAAATCATTTAATTGCATTAAAGAAACAATGTATCTTGACTGACAAAAAATGTCACACTGAATTGTAAACTGCCAGATATTCAGAGGAAAGAATATTTTGGTGATGACTAATTTAAGACAAAAATTAATGTAGGACTTTAAAGTAGATTCATGGGATATGAAACAAATTTTTACTAATTCCTTAATCTTATTCCATTTATATTTATCCAGATTAAAGAGATTAATGAAATTAAATTGTTAGTAGCTATTAAAATTTTTCTTTTGTTAAGTGTTTTTTGAAATTTTGTTCATTTTTTTTATTAGTGATTATCTACTATCAGGCAACATTCCCTTTGATTTTGAAACAATCCTTCAGATTTTCTGTAAGTATTCCAGAGGTAAATTGCTGAACAGTTAAGAAATCTGAACAATATTACATCTGTACATCAAGAAAGTGAATATTACAATATTGTTTCACATTCATTCATTATGTTAATATTAAAGCCAAAGCTTTAAAATCATAGTGCCTTTATTGATTGATTGACAGCTGATTGGTTGAGGTTCTAGCCCAGGTACTTGTGCATGCTAGGCAAGCACCCTACCTCTAAGCTACATGTTAGACATGTACTTTATTGTATGAACACCAGATACCTCAAACACATATGTGAAGAAATTCACTAATTTAAGAAAAGTAAAGTGTTTTTATGTTAAATGAATGCATATTGTAGTCATTCTATAAACATCAGTAAAGCAATGATTAAATTTAATAAATGATGTTTAAAAAAATCAACCTTGTTTTAAAGGAGGAATTTCAATCAGATTAGATCTTATTTTAAAGGAGGAATTTCAATCAGATTAGATCTATGATCCTGTGGAAATAGGTTGTCTAAGAATATATGATTTTCTAATAACTGAAAATTTTTGTTATGTGTTTAAATGAATATAAGTAATTTTATTACTCAGAAAACTAATTTTTGACTAACATTGCTACAAACTTTATCACAGTTTATGAAAAATAAATATAATATGAAGCATGCTCTTTTCTTCAAAACTTGAGACTAAATCTAGAAATATATAAATTTTGGAATGATCTATTTGATCATTATGTTAGAAACTTGATTCCCTACTAATATTGAGATACACTTCAGCATAGGTAATGAAAACAGAGATGGTCTAACAATACTTCTAAAGCTTAAATATTTAAATTTTGTTATTATTTAAATATGTATAATGCAAGGATACCGAAAAGTGATAATGAGTGATTAAATTGTATAGGGAAAAAAGAAGTGTTGTTTTTCTCAATGGTAACTAGTGTATTTCCATGGAAGAGACATTTTTGCATTAATCTGAAAAGCAATAGTATGAGAGTGGATGCTTTGCTGACAGAATGTTGAAATTAATTTTGTTTTGTGAAAAATACTCACATTAAATTAAAGGACAGAAAATCATTGACAATTATGTTCAGGTGCACTGGGCACAAAAAGAAAATAATTCAAAGATTTTGCCAGAATTGTGAATGACCAGACTAGAGCATCCAAATTAACCAAAAGGATTTAGGAAAGCGTTATTTAACTACATTTGTTTAATTAGTAGTATTATATGATAATTCCTAGAAAATTAAAATGTTGACACCTATAATTTAAACATAAAACACTAATACATATTAATGTTTTAATACGACTTAAAGAAGTTATAACTGAAAAATTCAAATGACAGATTGTTAAAGAAGAATTTGTTTTCTTAATAATAAAAATGTAGTGTTTATAATATACATCCAACAGTATCTGAAAATATTCAGCAGTGTTGTAAAAATTTTTTAAATGACATTTGAAATACATAAACTTAAATAAACCACACATAGATTTCATAATTTATTTTTTGGACCTAGTAATTAGGAAAAGATGATCTGTGTTTTAAACTGATGTGGACTGGCTTTCAAGGTACTATAGTCAAACACATATTTTAAACAACTAAAACCAAATTTATGATTCATTTCTATTGGCTCTTACTCAATATGTTAGCTATTGCTATCATTATAAATCCACATATAAATACAGTAAGAGCAAGAAATTTTATTTTTAATTGATGATTTAAAGTGTACATTTCAATTTTAATTATGTAATATTATTTTGCACCACGTAATAAATGATGAGATTTACAGAACTGAGAAATAGTCCAAGTTCATTCGTAGCACATGAAAATCCTGATGAGCATAATATGACCTCAATCATTTGCTATGTTCAGGTTTTCAGTGTTTGAAATTGGCACCTGCTAACCCAGGAAGCCAATCACAAAACAGTAGGTATTTTATGGTTATTCATGGAGAAATTGCTTTTAGACCCATGAAAAGTAGCCAGGAGATCAGCTATCTTTCCTCTTATGTGGAGATGCTTTGACTCTGCTCGATTAAGCCAGGGTTTTGCTCTTGATCCGATCTGGATTGTGAATGATGGCTTCTACAGAATCTGTTTTCACTTTCAGAACTTAGCCAACACAGAAACAGAACAAAGGACATTCAAAGAATTTGACAAGTGAATATGGACACCTGAGTCTCTCCATTTTCATAAAACGTGAAGTCGCAATCTACATAGAAGGAAGTGATGAAAATTCAGAGGAGCATTCAGTGACTGTTCTGTATAATGCCATCAGGTTTGAGAAACAAATCCAATTTCCTTTTTACATATATTATTCATTTAAAATAAGTATTTCACAACAATAAATCTTGAAATATTATTTTAATAAGATGATTTCTACACATATATATCTGTTATATTTTTAAGTAAAAAGATAAAGATAATTTAAATAAATCTCTATGCATATCTACTTTTACAATAATATAAAATTAACTTATTTATTATTATGTATTAGCATTATGTGTTTTAGCATAAATGCTAAAATGTTATACATTGAAATACTAGTAAGATGACTATGAATATAGATTTTATTTGAAACTACACATAAGTAAGTTAATACCTATCCAATCAAGTGAGGTGGAATTTATGACCAAAGCACAATCCCAGTGCTTGAATTTCAGCACATAGCAATAAATGCTTCAGGTATTGTCAGCGGCATTTTAAAGGATTTTGTGACAGAGATGTTTGCAACCAGTGAAATAAAGACATGCATTACTTGTTAACAACTTTTTAATTGCAATAAAAGAACATTGAAACATTTTTAATGTTTTCTTATTAAGTGGTGATTCCAAATAAAATTAAAGGTAAAACCTCTTTTCTGTTTTAGGCTCTAAACACTTGTTATGGCTACAAATAGAGATACATAAATAATAAATGTTACATATATGATAAATATTTGGAAAGCCTTTGTTTTTAATACTGTGACAGATTCAGCCATATAGATTCATTTAATAAAAGTTTGTAATTGTTTGAGAAGTAATATCCTGTAGAGTTTCTATCTCCAGTCCTAGGTGACACAATTCCAGAATTTAAGAATTAGACTTAAATCAGCAATGATGGTACAGTAATTGTGAACATGAAAAGAAAGACCTCTGTAACTTAATTTTAGTATTCTGTATGAATATATTTAGCATTTATTTGTGTTGAAATTGTAAATCAGTAGAGTTGTTCAATCATTTGTAACTATGATTTTCTTACTATTATTATAATTCAATTTTATATAAAACATCAAGGCCCATCATTAATCAAACAAAAAGGGCAGAGACAGAGTCAAATACTAAACCACTGAGTTTTCTTTAAAAACAGAAATTCATTGATTTACTAAATTACTATTTTACAATGACTGATTTATATATGCTAGAAAATACTAATGATGCAATGAGTATTCTGTTTCACATTATAACATGAGAAATTAACTTTATATAACATTATTAAGTGGCGTTACCAGTTTGCTTTCTAATCAAGTATCATTGGTTAGGAAGATTTCCAGGTTAATGAGATATTAGAGAATTAATCTAAAACTGACAAAGTTATAATACATAATATAAACTAAAAGACAACAGAAAATTCCAAAGAGTGAATGTTTTCTCTAGTGGTTTCCTTTTTCAAAATTGATTATTTTGTAAGAGCAGAACATATTATATATCTGAACAGAGCAGAACATATTATATATCTGAGTTTGGACATTTCTTATTGCCTTCTCTTCAATGACATACTTTTTAAGAAGTAGGTTCTGTGGGTAAGTCACTGAAATACCATGAGATAAGGACATTTTTGAGGTCTCTGAATATGGCTAAAACTATCTAATTGTGTTTTTTATAGGACATAATACTGCCATCATAATTTCTAAATCAGACAAAATGATTTATACTGGCTACATACTCCAACCAATTATTTAGAAACTTATACATAGAGAAAGAGCATACACACATGTGTGAGGTTATCCCTCCATGAATAGAGATAATCATTTATTTGAAAACAATTTCATGATTTGTAATAAAGCACAGTATTTCACAGATATGTGTTTTCGTACATGACCTTATCAATGTTGATCAGACCTTTGAGTGTTTAGCATGAATTAGAAAAGGTAGGCTCCTTATTGCTTCAAATAGTTTGATGTGAATGAGAAAAAATGTTATCTGTTCTAACACTATATTATATGATTAGTAGGATAATTATTGCCTGTTAGATATAAATGATGCTACTTTGATTTTATTTGTGAGAAAAAATGCATTTATTGTGTTCATGGCTCTATTTTTAAAAAAACATTTTCTTTTCATTTTTGTAAATTTTTTTACTAAGAGGGAAACTAAATTATAAACAAAAAGGAACTGAACTGTCAAAGGAAATACAGGAATCAGATACAGAACTCTTCCACTGTCTTCCTGCCTTCAACAACTTATGCATAATATTTAGGCAAAAGTGAATATTATTAGGTGAAAATTTTTACATATCCTGCCTTTTTTTTTATCTTCCTGTGCCTTTATCATTTGCTTGACTTTCAATAGTTCTGCTAAATAGCTTTTCATTTTTTAATTTTTCTAATTAACTGTACTGGTATAATTTAGATGTACATAGTGATCACATTCATCATAAGAAATTTATACTGGTACATGACATATCTTAGACACTTCTCAGAATCAGTACAAATGGCAAATAAATATATGAAAAAATGTTCAACATCATTGATCATTCGAGAGATACAAATGTAAACAAAGCTGAGATTCCATCTCACTCCAGAAAGCATGGCTATTATCAATAAAGCAATAAATAAAAAATGCTGGCAGGGCTGTGGGGGAAAAGAAACACTTCTCCACTGTTGATGGGAGTGTAGATTGTTGCAATCATTGTGGAAATGAGTGTGGAGAATCCTCAAAAGAGTAGGACTGTATGTCCCATTTGAACCAAATATTCCCCTTCGTGTTATTGTCCCAAAATAATTAAAAGCATCATACCACAGTTATATATGCACACCTTTGTGTACAAAAGCACTGTTTGTAAGAGCTGAATCTTAGAAGTAACCAAATTGCCCATTAACCAGTGATTGAATGAATAAAAAAGATTTTTCGCCATGGAATACTGCTCAGTCATAAAGAAAGATAAACTTGAGACATTCACAGCTAAATCAATGAACTTTTAGATCACACTTTTAAGTGAAATAAATTGGATGCACATGTGATAATATCACACTGTCTCTCTCCTGTCTCAAGCCAAAAGTATAAATAAGAACAAAAATATATAGTAAATATTGTGAGATAGGAAAAAAGAATTTGAAAGGAAGAGGGAATGGGAGAGTGGAGGAAGGAAAAGGAAAAAATGAGAAAAGAAGCATAAAATGGAAACAAAGTTTTGCAAATAAGGAGTGGAAGAAGAATTGAAGGAAGGGTAGAAGAGGGAGGAAAATAAAACATTTTATCCACTTTACAATTTTGTAATAAAAGTTAATGAGCTTAATGTGTATTAATGAGGGCCATCCTCCATTCGTTTCCATGTACAGAGGAGGATAGAGCAATTTGCTTCTCATCAAACTTCGCTGGCCTCTGAGCTGGTGTTGTATATGGCAGCAATCTGGAACAACCCGTTCCTTTGTGTAACCTGGCAGGACCAAGGATTTATTGCCACTACTGCCCTGCACTAGTGAGGGAGGCATAAGACTTGGTGAGCTTTAAAATCGCATATAAATCAAAGTTAGTGAAAAGCAAACCATGAAAAAGTGCTCTACTCCTACAAAAATATCCAAACATCTGTATTTCTTTTCATACCTTTACCAGCTGCTGGAGAGCAGAAACGCGAGAAAACAAAATTACAATGCATACTTTCTCCCGGCTTCATAGATCTCATTGTCAGGGCTGACGAAGCTGAGCACTTCTTCACGTTATTCAGAACAAATCAACTTTCCTCTCTCTTGAATTATTTACACTAAAAGGAACTTTGAACAAGAAAGTCTGTTGTATGAAAAGAATATGAGCTTCCATGACTGTGCTTTTTATACATGTGGAAATTCCATTGTAGTCTACCACATAATTACTTATGCTACTAGTAACATTTATTCACCCAATCAGAATTAGTGGCCAACACTTCTGTCCTTTAGGTGTTGTAATAGATTTAACCCATTTGAAATAAGGGTTTAAAAATACTGATATAACAGTATCATGACTATCAAGTCTACCTTAAAATATGCATCATACTCATGAATTATGAACATCATTTTTGATCAAATATTAGCAAGAAGCAACACCATTTCTACACAGCAAATTATACAAAAGCAACAATGAAAAGCTAAGACCTACATTTTCTTGGCCAAATCCTAACAATTTTGAGCAGTTTCTACACTTTCTCACCTGAATTGTATGACACTGTGAAGAGATTAGGGCAAAATATAATCATTTACAATAAAAGTGAATTTTTAGTTACTGTTTTAATGGCTGCTACCTCTTTACTGTAGAGAGTAGCACAGCATAACACTGGGTCAGTTTTCTTCTCCTACTGAACGAGTTGTGTTAAGTGGTCCTAGTGTATATCAAGGGAAGTTAGGTCGGGATTCCATTACTTCCTGCTTAGATAGGAATAAAGCCAAGAAATTGCAAATGGTAGCAGTGTTTATTAAACTGTAATGCATCATATTTTAGTCAAGCTGAGTTCAAACTCATAATGAAGCCTTGATTCTGCTTTCTACTGACTAAAGAGGTTACTTCTCAGGTCTTTCCACATGCTATCAATTTCAAAACATGCAGTTAAGAAAATTTGTACTATATAGAAACTATATGCATTATGTCCAGTTATTTCACAGAATTCCCTCTATCCTTCTTTTCTGCTTTGTCCAATTTGATGTTGATTGAATTTCAGAGGTACCTGGGTTCATGTATTAATTCATTTCCCTAGTCTACCAGTCATGTGTCTGAGGGGAAGATGACCCTGGTCCTGTTTGCCAGCCAGTACAAAGTTCCTGGGGAAAAAAAAAAAAAGCAAAATTTTGCCGAATGTTTGTTTGTGAATGGAACTCTTCATGAACAAAAGCATTTTTAAACAAAAGCATTCATATTTCTCTATATTCTATATATTTCTATATTCATATTTCTATATAGCATTCTCTATATTCTTTTCATTTATCTTTCAGCATAACTATAAATACTTTATCAGGTAAACTCTAATATGGGTACACCAACATATTGTTTTAAGAGGTATTTTATTCTTTTAGTCAAAAAAAGGAAATCTCAGTACGATCCTTACAGATTCTGTGCTTGAAAACCAGTGAGTATCTGGAGATGCTAAGGAGTTTCATATTGCAAGACAGATTACAATAGTAAATCAGCTGAAAAGAGAAAAAGTTCTACACAACTATGGAAGAGTCTTTCTCAAAGAGCTACTGAATACTGATAGCTCATGGCTTTTAAGGATATATCCAAGGAAAAGAAAAAAATCTGAAAAGATTCAAAGAAGTAGTACTCAAAGCTTGCATAGTACAAACAGTGCTAATTCCCACAAACTGGAATGGAGAAATTCATCACACATTGGGCATTGGGTAGAGGATCTTGTTTTTCTTAAACTTTTCTCTAATGAAAGAAATGAAATATGCAATGAATAGTATATAACAAAGGAACAAAGAAACCTAATGAAGAACCTTCCCATTACCCAATCAACAAGAGAGTTAATATTGGAGTATAATACAAAGTACAAAATATATATTTTTTAATCTATGGCCACAAAAATAAAAAGTTGGCTAAATGAATGAGGTGAGCTTGAGGGGGCAGAAAAGTCTCCAGCGTGGAATTTTAAGCAATTTATTCAAAATTTTACCTTCCATCGGTTTAAACCATAACATTCTTCTCTTGGGATCCGCACACGACTCTCCCAAAGCTTACAAATGGAAATGAAGAAACTAGAAAAAGTTAACAAACACTGCAGCAAACAGGAATAAAAGTCATTATCACCAGTGATTAAATATTTGGGTAGTTTGCACCTTTGACATGATTTAATGTCATTTTATATGTGTGGCGGCCAAAAACATGTAAAGTTATTTTAACTGTGTGATAAACTACACACAAGTCTTGATTAATATATGTCCTATAATATCCCTGACCAGTAATTGCCACAATTTTTAAGGCCATTAGAAATAAGAAAAGAGTCTATGGAGATGTGACTACTGAATATAATTTCTGATGTGGGATCTAGGAAAAGAAAAAGGATACTGAATAAAAATTTAAAATCTGGATAATGTGTAAGATGATATTGCTAATGAAATGCCAATATTAATTTTTTATGACTGTTATACCATGCTAGTAATATCAGAGAAATTTGGTTACTAGGTGTATGGTGAGGGATCTTGTTAATCATGCTCCATATCTACAAATTCCATCACCAGTTTTGTTATGATAATAATTAAAAATTAGTCAATGTACTTGAAAGCTGAGGCAGCAGGATCACATGGCTGAGGTCTTTTGGGCAACGTAGTGTGACACTATCTCAAGGGGCCGGAAAGGGAGTCATGTAATTATTAATAAACTGTAAGAAAAAATACTTAATATTCCAAAGACTTTAGAAAATTTTTTGACAAAATCCACATCTATACCTAAAGCTGGATTTCACCAAAAATCTATTTAGCAAACTCTCATGGTTTATGTCTAGATGTCTCCCCAAAGCCTAATGCAGTCATAAGGGAGGGTTTTATAGGGATGACTGGATCTTTTCAGAGGTGGTGTGATGCTGGGATTAAAGGTGTGCAATTACTAAATTAGTCCATAGTTCTGGGTGCAGATAATGGTATTGGGTCCTGACCTAGATCCCCAATCTTCCAAAGGATTGCATGGAGAAGGCTTAAATAAACGAGACGTGTGATACGATCATAGGGCTTCAGGAGGGTTGAGACTCTGAGGGCTAAGACAAAGACTTCTCTGGACCACTCATGTTTATTAGTCCAAAAAAAACTGAGGAAAGTGCAGGAAATGAGCAAGACCTTAGGAGTCACTTCAAAGACTTCTCCAAGCAGTAAGTGTTGTATCTCCAAGATGACATTTAAGGTAGGAGTGCGACTGCAAGAGAGAGATTCCTTCAGCTGCAGTCTCTATTTACTTAATCAGTGTTGGAGCCAGGTGTCCGCAGCTGTGGCCTTATCTTGCCCTCTGAGATTATCTCTGGCCTCACAGGCCACTACACTACAGGCCACAGCCAGGACCAGCGATTCATAGAGGTTCACTTACTATGAATCATCTCCCAATACCAGGTAAGGGGCCTGGGCCTAGAACAGACTCACAGATAAACATAGAAAGCCAAGTGGTTAATTTTAAATCTTGCTCAGAGTTGCTTTGTAGTGGTCTCCAACATAATGGGAAGGCCTGCCCTGGGTGCACCGACACAAGCCAAAAAAAAAAAAAAAAAAAAGAATTTCCTCAAATGAATGCAGTATGCATGAAAAATCCACTCCTATCATATTTCATGATAGAAAAAAGAATACTTTCACATAATATCCACAAAATAATAATATTCAGTTCCATTATCTTTATTGAATATTTTGAAGAATCTAGCTAGTCAAATAAAGAAAAATAACTAAAAGCATTTCTAGAGAAAATAGACAAATAATTATTTTATTCATTGACCACCTAATAATTTGTGTAACTTTTTTTAAAGTAATATTTATTAAAATATAAAATTAAAATGTAGTTAATAAGTGAGGTTAGCATTCTTTCAAGAATCAATATAGTACACAGCAACATTCATGTTTATATATACTATCCTAAAGTACTTCATTATTTAAATAAAAAGCTTATTAACAACATAAAAATAATCACAGCAATAAATAAAAAGTATTGGTTAATCTTTGCAGTACATTAAAAATTGCTAGATAATGATAAAGAAAATCAATATAAACGGCATGTACTCAGGGATTACAGGAGTCAATATTTTAAAAATTCTGATTATTCACTAGTTGATTTAAACATTAAACAAATCCCCAATCAGTATTCAGTAGAAATTTTGGAGCTATAGGCAATCTGATTCTAAACTTTATATGAAAAATTAAGTGTCTAGAACAGTTAAATCAAAATTTATTGAAGTAAAATGTTTAGGAGTTAGTTATACCTTATATCAAAACTAAGGATTCATTGTGGCAATCTGGGTAGTGTGTTGTTGGAATAATAATAAAAAAGATTAGTAGAATATAAAAGAGACTATAGTATAGAACCGATCTTTTAAGAAATGGATTTAAATATTTTGAATAACAATATAATAAGAATATAAGAAAAAAAGAATATAAGAACTCTGACCTGTATAATCAGCATATAGAAAAATAAAATAGATTTCATATAAAATCTAAAACAGTGACACATTAATGCAAGAGGAAAAACTAATTGAGATCTTGGGTTAAAGACATCAAATATGCTCCATGAGAAGAATAACCTAAGAAAGAAAGATAAATAAAAAGAATGTCTGGATCTGACCAAAATCTGAAAGTTTTGTTTTTGCAAGACATATATGAAAATAGAAATATATATACATAACAAGAGAACACATTTGTAAATTTTGTATGATTTCAAAGTATTTGAACCTAAAATAACAAAATATCCTACAATCTATTCTGTTTGATGAACTAACAAAAGCTTAGTAGTACAGTTATCTATCTTGCACACTTAAACATGCATACAGTTATATGTGTACACCTACAAGTTGTTCTTTCTAGCACTTTCTTTCCCTTTCATTATTGCATTATTTATTATACATTTTGGATCTTGTTACTTTTTCAATTTTTTATTATATTTTTTAGACTAGAGAGATGATACGATATTTACAAGTGTGAGTCTGATTAATTTCACTTACAAGGATAGTCTCAAGTTGTCTCCATTTACCTATAAAAGGCTCAAGATCATCCTTCATTTTTTATGCTTTGATTTTGAAACTTGAACAACTATTTCTAAGATAACAATATGTAATTTATCAACTAGTGATGATTTCTTAATGTTATTGTTCTGAAATTCTATATCATTTCTACCCTTTTTTCTGTTTTGCTTTTTTTAAATAAAAAAGAAATTTCATAATCTAACAATATAAAAATAAATAATTCAGTAACTACACAGGCAGCAATTTGATTAGACTTTTCAAAAAAAAAGAACACTAAATGATAATTGGATAAATATAAATTAAAATCAAAATGAAATACTACTCCATATAAATTAGAACATCTACAATTGAAAAAACTGGGGGCTGGAGGTTTAGCTCAGTGGCCTAAGTGCCTGCCTGGCAAGCACAAGGTCATGAGTTCAATCCCCAGTACCAAAAAAACAAACAAAAAACCCCAAAACTGGCCATATTCAACTATCAGTGAATATGTGGAACAACTGGAACATGTCCTAAATCCCATGCAAATGTAAGACTCAATCCCCAATTTGTAATTTCTGAAAAATTCAAACATGTCCATCATATGGTACAATCATTTCCCAATTATATTTATGCAAGCTAAATTAAATAACACATATTGGGTTTCTATTACTCTGATAACAAATCACCAGGAACATAATGGCTTAAATTTATATAATTGCAATACCTTACAGTTCGTAGAAAAAATTCACTATGGGATTCAATAGGCTAAAATCGAGGTGTTTGTGAGCCTTCCCTTTTTTTGTTTGTTTCTGCATATGAAATAATATGTGGAACTTGTTTAGTTAAATTTCCCTAAGAATATATCCTAACACGTATAGGTTAAAGTATCACATTTTAAAAAAAATAAAATTATTATTTTATTTCATCCATGGTATTAATGACCATACACATCATTTTCACTGAATTGCTAATCTCTTCACTGGGTTATTATGTCTTGTTTACTTCAAATCCTCTTACTGGGGTATGTGACATACATGGTGCCATGTACGGAGTAGGTTATTAAACATATCTTCCATTTGTAAAGTGAGTGCTGCTTTGCTCAAATGCTCAGTGTGCTGACTTGTCTAAAATAAAATCTTAAATATATTTTTCTAAGTGTTAAGCAAAAAAATATCCATATTTGCAGAGAAATGTGTAGTGTCCTCAGAATTACTTTGGTGGAGTTTGTGTAGTATTTATTAAAACCCCTTGGTGTGTCTTTCTCTGGACTTCCAAAGCCCAGAAGAAACAGTAGTTTAGGTAGGCTTCTGCATCTATAGGGTTGCATTCTAAAGTGTTTTCTTAAAATGCGATAATGTGATCTAAAATAGGAAAATTCAAAAACAGCCATTATGTATTATTTGCTATAAAATTACTATTGTTACCGCGCTGTAGCACTATGCCATTTCACAGAGGCTTTTAAGTGTCTGGGCATTTGAAGTCTTGTTGATAAAAATGAAATATTTACTGACAAATTTAGATCAAATGATATGGCATTAGCGATTTTCTCCATGGTCACGTATTATTATAATATCTGCATTATATTTAATAGGTTTATTCTCTTTCTGCTTGCTTATGAAAAATAACTTTGTAAGTTAATTTTCTTTAAAGATTGGGGTAACTTTTTCAGTAAAAAAAAATTTTTGAAGTGAAACTCTTGAAAATATAATACCAACAATTCTCTCCTTTGCATAAAACATATTAGAACACAAGAGTAAACACATTCCTAAGTATAAATATGTTACATACATTAGTCTCTGGATTTATGCACAAAACCAGATATAGTTTTATATGCATACAGATAAATCACTCTAGTTTAAAAAAACTATCATCAGACTTAGTTCTCAGAAACTAAAAATCTTAACCCATACAATTTAAAAACCACCTCCTGTCATTTATATTTTGTGCATTTCTCCTAATGCCCTGGGACTATTGAAATAGCATACTTTTAGATGCACCAAATTGGTATCAGTTATGAAAAAATGAAATATGAATCAAGTACAGAAGAAAATGATTTTTCAAGCTGGAACTGTAGAGGTACAGAAAGGCTGTTAATCTGAATTATTTTATAAGAAAAGTTTATCATTTTTTCTTCTAATGCATCTTTAACAAATATATACTGTATACATAATAACCTTTTAATCACTATAAAAGTTTTGAAACCAAAGGGTTCATAACTCAACAAAATATTCTTAGAATTCTTTGAAATTGAGAAGCAAATGTTTCATGCTTTCCTCTTGTTTTTATTGCCAGTTACAGAAAGATAATGCTTCTTAGGGGGAAAAAAAAAACATTTAAAGGATCAGAAATTAGCATGTTTTACTGAGAAGTAGTTGAAGTAAAACAACCTAAGTGTGTAGCTCATAAAATTCAGTAGAGAAAATTCTAGCACATTAGCACATTAAAGCGCCGTATTCCCACTTCCAGTAACTGAGTTCTGAACTAATACCATATGTAAGGTATATGGTATAGAAAAGATGCATAAAATATTTTATTGTAGCTTCAATTTGTACTTTCCAGACTAACATAAAAACAAGAAGTTGGACAGCTTAAGATAGCATCTTATTTTTACTGGACAGTGCTTTCTTTTCTTGATTTCAAATGATGATAAAAGGCCCAGTTCTTCATTATGTGGCACCTCAGGACTGTCCCCTATTATTCAGCAGACACCTTGAACTCCTTTTGTTTTCTTTTAAAGACATTTTTTCACTCAACTTTGCATATTCAATACTTTTTTGTAGTATAGTTGTTTGGCACCATCAGATGTATTAGATCCTGGAGTGCAAATTGGGAAAAAGAAGTTTCTAGAGTTCTCTACTTATAATATGATAACTGCAGGATAATTTGATCCATCACGTTGGTCAGATAAGCCTTTCTGTGGACATTTCTGAATCAATACCATGTGAAAAGAATACTCATCTGTCATTGTTTCAACATAAACAACTTAGAAAACTTTTCCAGGAATGATTAAATATTGAACAACTTTATGAGATTGTGTCAGATAGTGACTTTTTAGAAAATGCTGGAAGGCCTGTATGTGATTGGCATGAACGTATCAGTATGAACTTATCAGTAAAAGAATAAAAAAACTGCATCTCCTCTTTACACACGGACTGTCTGCTTTGGCTAACGTAGTGATGGATTTTTCCTTCTCTTAGGTGCAGCCGTTTTCAAGGGGAGGGGATTCCACAGTGTGTGACCATCAGGAATCAGCGAGCTTTGGAAGTGTTTTAGAAGATGTCTCTCACACTTTCTCCATAGTGGCTTTGAATTTGTTTCATTCATTGTTTATTCACTTGCACTTAAAATTTTGTTCACAAATCTGAAGCTGGATTTTGTTTTTCTTTGTTTTGCCTTACAGCAAAACAATTTATCTAACTGATTCAGAATACAAATCATTTACAGCTCCTAAGTCATATTATCAGATCAGTTTCAGTTCTGTTATTTCTCAGTGTTATTGAAGGGACTGAATTGCAATTGAAAATCTCTCCCAGTCATTCATTTTTAGCTTGCTGTGTACCCAAGACATGAGCTTCTGACACTATAATGAACAATACCAAAGCTGGGAAAACGGTGCCCAAAGCAAACTGTTATCAACAATAGAACTTTAAATCTGTTACAGTACCACATTTCTCTCTTATATACTGCTCAGATGACACAAAATGCATTTCAGACGTGCTTTCAGTTTCTGATTGGGTGCTTAATAGTGTTAGTAGTCATCATTCTTTCCTAACAACTATGAAAAGTTAAAGAAATTAAAGAATCAATTCATGATCTTTCAGAGTTATTTATGGACAAAACAGACTTTATAATGAAATTGTGAAGTATGGAGTGGTAGTATTAAGGCATAATGAGATAGAGATAATCAGAAAAATTATTTGATTAAAAGAAAAATGTAGTGAATGACCATTTAAACTTAAAAATATTGAAGGAATTACTTAAGTTTTAATAGATTGTTGAATAGTGCATTAGAGCATTGACCTCCAAATGCTGGTCTGTGTTATTAAAAATGTAACATTTTCATTCTATAAATTACATTGTGTTCCACATATAAATTTTTACAAATAAAAGGCAATACATAAATGAAGAAGGCTATATAACAACAAAAGTAATATCTAATTTTAAAATACAATAACTAGTGAATAAAGGACATAACTTTCAAGAGATTTTTTCTCATCCATGATTAAACAGAAGCTGGCCTTGTTTTACATCCAGAAAGCATGTGCTGAAAGTGACTTAGTATACCTCATTGCTTTGCTTCAAACTATTCTAGAATTTATTTCTTGAACTTGAGTATTAGTCTTCTACTAAAATGAAATGCCTCAGAGAAATACTTCTTTTAGATATCTTTATTGTTTCTCAAAGGTATCTGGATTCAAAAGAAGCCCTAACAGTAATAGACACATGAACCATTCTAGGAAGTGTAACAAAGGGTTCATAGTAAGAAGCTGAATGCTGCCTACAGCCGAAGTTTACAAGTCTTCAACTTTAGCCAATGTAAAGTGAAATACTAGACTTTACAGGTATGAATTAAGTGAAAACATTTAACCTCTGATTTAAAAAATGAAGTAAAATAACTAATTTGTAGATTTTTAGTTTATTTTTCCTCGATTTTAATATTTCTACATTTGCAGTACCCAGTGATGGGATTCTTCACGGACGGTTGGCATATGTACACAGCGCAGCTCTATTCGTCACTTCATGGCATTTTTCTCTCTCACTCTGCACTCTGTCTCCTTATAGTTGAAAAATCTGTACATACCTATTTCCTGTTATCTGTCTTTTATTTTGCTCTTTATATATTGGGTCTCATGTGTAACAGAAGTTATGCATTATTTCAACCGTTTCAAAGATTTTTTGAAAGCTAAATATGATTAAGTGATATGGTTATGTGACATTGTCAGAAGACAGAGCTTTATGAAAATTTATTTAGCACACTTGAACATCATGTGATACTTCCAATATCTGTGCTTTTGTCTCAAGCCTATTTATTATTGATTTCCACTTTGTTTTAGCAATTTTGGTAATGTAAAAACAATTTGATGCAAAGAAAGAGATACTTTTTTTCAGACATCTTAATGTCCTCCAAAAAGGCAGGATTTCTAAATATTTAAAATTTTATATTTTCAATTTGAGGGGGTGCTTAAGCCCTCATTTGCTTTTCAACACATTAATATAAATCTAGGGACAAAGACGAAACCATAGTTTGAAAATGAATCATAAATATTGGACTTAAAAACACTGAAACATTGCTGAGAAGAACACATGCCATAGAAGACACACATTAGGAGAAAATAATTAAAAATTTGTGTATGTTTTTATTTTGAGAAATTATAACAGCCAGAGCTAAAAAACAAAAACAAAGCAAAATAATAAAAATTATAATAATTAAAAAGGAAAACTAAACTATTACAAAGACAACAGATTATCTTTCAGAAATAAAAATATATTCATAGATTCACATTATTGCTCCTATAATTTTCTTTTCTTTTAATTGAAATCAGGTCTCATTATGTATCCCAGGATGGCCTTGAATATGCAGTGATCCTCGGGCTTCAGCCTCACAAGTGCTGGGATTTCAGGTATGTGCCACCACACCCAGCTCTCTGGAATTTTCTTAAGTTGTCTTTTATCCTATAAAGCTAAACATGTAAATATATTATAGCCAATAAATAAATCTCTAACTGTTTACCTAAGAGAAGTATACATGTCACTCAAACAACATGCAAACTATTCATGGAAAATTTAGTCACACTACACAACTCTGGAAAAAAGGCAATGACATTAACAATGGATACAAAATATGAGATATTTTTAGAATAAGATGAATCAGAGAAACAAGTAGCTACTGCAACATTCAATATAAATGACTCTCATACATAATGAGCAAAATTTTGAGAATATATTACCGCATAGCCTGTGCTATATTTCAATTTTATGATACTCAAGAATAGGATAACGTAATTGATGGTGATAAAATTCAAAATAGGTAAGTTTGGTAGAAATATTAACTAGGAAAGAGCAAAATGGAATGTTATTAAGGGTACTATACCTAATTTGGCTTTATTTGCAAGTGTGAACTAATATGTGAATATAACTAGCCCTGAATCACAGTGTTAAAATAAATGACTTATATTGATTTTTATGTACTTCAAAAAAGCATAGTGATGTTACTAAAATGTGTATATAGTTTAATAGATATCATTTAATAAGACATCACTTAAATCAGAGATTATTGAGTTGATTAAATTTTTAAAAATTAAGAATAATTTATACATGCATATGAAAATGTGGGTACATTTACTAATAAAGATTAAAATGCACACTCCACGAGTATTTTTTTCTTTATAAAATGCTTAATATAAATGTATAATGTTCATTTTTTACAATTCAAACCATATAAGTTATCTATGGCAAAATTATAAATTAGTACAATTTTCCTTGAGACTATAGTATAGTAATAGTATTACTATACTATAGTAGTTAATAAAAATATATAGTATAGTAATTAATTACTATACTATAGTAATTAATAAAAATGGAAAAGATTAAAACATATTTGTATTAAAAGTAGGACTTTATATAAATAATAAAAAATAGGCTGCTCAAAATTAGAAAAAAAAGTCTTCAAACTGGTTGCTATTATTTACTAAATTTATCATTTCCAGTTTCTTTGCTTACGAGGTGATAGAAATGGGCTGGGTTATTGTGAGTATCTCTGTTCTATCTGCCATCTCTGCTATTATTCTGATTATAATACAGTCTTTTAACTGTATTCTCTTGCCAAAGTGAACAGGTAACAACTCATTTTCCCAAATGTGGTCCATCATTATAAATCTAGTCAGGTAGACTAGGAGGCCCAAAGGATAATACCATTCTCTTATGGGTGAATGGTAAAGTATTTACAGATTCAAAAGCATTTGAAGTCAATATGTGCTTATACATTAAGTATAAACATTATGAAATTTATGTATGAATAATTATGCATAATATTAACTTCAACTTCTTTTATGGACTTAATACATATTAAACTGTTTCTAGTACTTTAAAGAAAAGACTGGTCATAAAATTGGACAAAAGCAATTATTTAAAAGAGTAATGTATTTCTTGTAACACTGAAGACATCTTCAACATTAAACCAGATTTTCAATTAGCTTAAACTCTGACAGTATATTCCTAATTTGGAAAAATCATGATCCAAAGAGACTTTATATGAATAAGTCACATTTTTATAATGAAATTGCTATGTGGTTATAATATTAAAGCATGATAACAAAAGGTAAGTCAAATTATTTGATTAAATAAAAGTATAATGAGGATTCTTCTAAAACTTAAAAAAAAGTCAGATTTGAACAAGATTTCTTTTCTTTCTTTCTTTTCTTTTTTTTTTTTTTTTTTATTGGTACCAGGGATCGAACTCACGACCATGTGCTTGCAAGGCAGGTGCTTATGCAGCTGAGCTAAATCCCCAGCCCCTGAACAAAATTTCTCGACCTAATTGTGTTAATGTACTGGAGAAGGAAGGATAGATGTTTCTAGATCCCATTATTCTGTAAGTATTCAAATATTTCTTAAGATGAAAAACCTTTGTGGCTGTATTGCAGCTGAGTTTACCCGAGCACTGAAAAAGTTCAAAATGAGAGTCACCTCTTCATCCATGTCTTAACCACTTTCTTGCTCCCGGCGCACAACCCCTGATGGCCACAGTGAGAGGAGGAGAATTTTATTTCGGTTTATGGTTTTTAGAGGACTCGGTGTACTGTGGGCTGGCTCCCAGACTAGCAGAGAATTTGAAAGGAAGAGTGGAAAAGAAAAGCTGCTCGCATCAAGGTGGCCAGGAAGCATTGAGAAGGGAGGAACTGGGTAGAGTCTGCGTCCCACAGTCCTCTGGCAACCAGATGCCACCTCCCAGCAGGGTGCTCAGCAGCTCATGTCTCGGGGGATGAACCCACCAAGGAGTGCCATGCTCCCCTGATCCAACTGCCGCATCCGGAGAACAAGTGCTGCGGTTCTGTCTGGACACTGCTCTTAAGGCACTGGGACAGAGATTGTAACTACCTGGTTCCTGGACCTGTCTACAGGTGTAGCTGGAACCTTCCAGCAGGCATCAGTCATTGCAACCACTTTTTAGGCCTTATTTATACTACTATCACTTTAGTATGTTTTGGTTCAAGTTTTTGTTGTCGTTGGGTATTTAAAACCACATTAAAATGAGACCTGTGTCAATGAAAATTAACCTCTTGCTAAGGTCAGTTGGGCCTCCCAGGCATTACTGTCGGAAGCACATACAGAGTATGTCAGCTCCTCTGTCAGTCTCAGCCACCAGGATGGTTTCCCGACTTGCTTTACCTTGTAGTTTCCTATGGCACGGCTGATGATTTTTTTTAGTGGCCCATTATACATTTGTAAAGAACAACGTTCATTTTGTTGTTGTTTTTTTGTTTTTGTTGCAGGCATTGAACTCACAACCTCACACTTGCCAGGTAGGCACTTAGGCCGTTGAGCTAAATCCCCAGCCCCGATACACATTTGTGATTCTTGTTTTTTGAGGCCAAGCAATCTCCCTGTTTAGGAGGTTTGGCAAATCACTAATGCTGTAGGATTTTGTAGAAAAAGATTTGCTTGTTCTCTGTGGAGGGAAAGGCTCAAAGTATTGGCTTTTTACCCCTGTTATCTTTTGACTCTGTTTTTTATACCTTAGTTTCTCAAGGTCTAGGAGAAAAGTTATCCTATCTAGATATCGAGCACTTTGAAATATATAACTAGGGAGCTGAGTTTTTTTATAATTTTTTTTTTGTACCAGGAATTGAACTTATGAGACAGGCAGTGTGCCACTGAGCTACATCACTGGCTCCTGTTATTTTTATCAGCCATGATAGTCTTACAAGTTGAATCTCTGCAGCATCTTAACAGATGACAATCAAAGAGCTTTATTAAGAAAACAATATCAGATCAAGGACAACACATTTTAGCAAAACAATCGTGATGACATTACATTCAATGACACAATTAAACATTGCCTAATTTTGTATGTTGCCTGAACCACGCAGTATTGGAGCATCTCTAAGTGTTGTATCACATATATAATGATGTTGGCTGGCTCATGCTGGCTTGGCATATACATTTTATCACAGTAGCTAGAAAACAAGTCAGAGAAAGCCCAATGCTTGAACCTAATAAGTTTACCACCACAAACAACATTAGCCTAGAAGTCAGCAGTATTATGAGACAAATCTCATATTTTTGAAGCTCTACATGAAAAGCATAAATATATTTACTACACCATGAAGTAAGCAATAAGGAGTGTCACAAAGCAGGTAAGCTGTCCAAGGAGGCGGCTCTGCTATCCTTTTTTGTCAATGACCAGTTTAGATGTGCCTGTTAGTTATGTCTGGTATCAGTCTCAGAAATAAGACTGAAAGCCTTTGTCTGAAAGCACCGGTTAGACCAGACAGGACAGTAGAGGACCAGTGACGATCTGGGAGTCAGGGCCATAGCACCTCTAGCCTCCTTTGAGGAAAAAGAATTTTAGAAGAAGCAACCTGAGCTCTATGAAACCAACAAGCAAGCATTCATTTTCTTTTTCCTATAAGCTGCATCTTGTTCAAATATCCTTGATATGTTCAACCTTTGTAGTGTTTGCTATCTATGGCAAAAACATACTTTTTTCTTTACCGTACTCTATCCTGTGTATTGTAATTTTATATGACTTCCTTGGCCATAAACAGACTCTACAAGTCACCTTGAGTGGCAAAATTATTTTAGTACCAGCAGAAAGAAGAGCAAGATAATGCTGTTCCTGTAACTTTTGAATTTACAATGTAGGAGAAATGTTTATGCATACCAAGTCAACAAAATATCAACTCAAATTGGAAGCCGAAAAGAAATTCTTCAATTTTGTTTCCCCAGGCCTAGAATTGTTATTTTCTATTTTTGACATAGTACAAGAGTGCAGGCGAGGGCTTCGTGGGAGCATAGGGAGGGCGGGGAGGGGGCGGAGGGCAGAGCTGCCCAGGCTCCCTGGGCAGCACCTGCAGAGTGGGCAGCACTGGCTCAGCAGGGACCCGGGAGGAAACCAGCAAGTGAGGCTCCCCCACGGGGTTAGGCTCAGGGGCTGAAGGGTTAGGTGTAGGCTGTTCCTCCAGCAGGACTATCGGGGGGCAGAGACAGGCAGTCAGACCGGATGAGGTCCTGCGAAGGAGCTAATACAAACACCTTGCACCTATTTGGGGGGCCCGTTCCTTAAAGGCAGTACCTCAAAACAGAAGATAAAATGATGATGCCTCCTTTCTTCCCCTAAGGATGCGCGGCAGGGATCGATGCTCTAAACGGCTATGGGTCCCTTGGGTGGGGTGGAAACTTCTCTTTCCACAAAAGCCCAGGTTCTGGTCACTTCCGCTTTCTAGCTGACTTGCTGTCCCATTCGATCTCTGTTTAATCAATGCTGCCTCAGCAATTATATTCATAATCTCACTGGTTGACCATAGTTTTACCTTATGTGTTATCTACCTTGTAAATTTTTATTGGATCAATGTTACCTAAACAGTTGTACTTATAATCTTATTAGTTGATTATAGTTTTTTTCCACCTTAGACCCACTTTACTTTGTAGTTTTTTTTTTTTCTCTTTTCTTTTCTATAAAACTCCCCTCAGAAGCAGGATCCTCATCAACCCACTCAGGACCCCTCCTGTCTTCTCTCTTAAAACATTGACTCATGAACCTCTCAAAAACACATTCACAATCATTCAACAAACATTTGTTGAGTATCTAAATGGTAGAATATTGTCATAGCTGTGTGGGACAAAAATGAAATAGATGTCTCAATTATGGAATTATATTTCTGGAATTTAAATGTATTAAAGTACTGATAAAAGCAGCAAACAAGCAATTAAATACAGAGTAAATTGGAAGAAGGTAAGTGTCAAAGAAACTAAGACAAGAGGAGCTGCTGGTCTTGACAGCATTGAGGTGATATGTCAGCGTTCCGTGGCAAAGGTCCTTTTTACTGAGGAAATGTTTTCTGATGAGAGGAGCTGGGGGGAGAGGACCTATCTGTCTATAAAAAAATTAGTCTGGAATGATGAGGTGAACGGCAGCCTCAGTAATGAGCACTGGCAATTTTAAAGAAAATGAGAATCACCTGCTTTAACAGAAATGAGTCGGGAGACCAGTGGGTGGTGACAGAGAAGGCAAATAGCTGGGACCCAGGTTGTGTAGTATTTTTTAAGTAATTGTGAAATTTTCCACTTTTACTCTTAATAAAATGGGAATCCACTGCAAGATTGCGATAAAAGGAATGAGATTTTGAGGTTTTTAGTGAATTATAGTGAATTAAAGCTGTGCTGCAAATAGACTGACTCCTGTTTAATATCAGTCAGCAGATTGAGGAATAATTACAAGTCAGACCAAAGTGGAGACGGAGACCGTGAATGGTGCTAGGATTCTAGGTAGCAACACACACACACACACACACACACACACACACACTGTTCACAAGGAATCGTGATGCATATGCTGCTTAACAGAATACAGTTCTGCTAAACTATAAATAGTACAATCTCATCATTTAATGATTTCTATATCATCTCATAATTTTGTATAATATTTATAATATTTTAAGCACTAAAGTGATTTTAGTTCTTTAAATTTACATTTGTCTATGAATCTTTTCTAAAGAAATAGTAATAGTTCAAAAGATTCTAAGTGGTTTCAATTGTTATTGAAAGACCATCAGAGTGAGGAATAAAATATATACATTTACCAGAAATATCTAAGAAAGCAAGTTCCAAATACTCAATAGGTAGTAAATTTTTTTAAGCACTCAAAGAAAAGTAGGCTTAATATTTTCTCTCAAGAGGGATATGAATATACAAGCTATCTTAATTTTCAACTTTTGATTCTTCATGAAAAAGAACATTTTTCACAGGTATTGATTAATTCAGTCTGCCCATCTTGTGTCTCTTACTCACTCTCAACACATTTTCTTAGCAATGTTTTAAAATTCTGCAAAGAATTGCTTATCTAAAATTCAAAGACAAATTAAAAAAAATCAATGCAGTACAGTACTCTTAAATTATCCAGATTACTTAATGTTAAACAGTATTACCCAAGCATTAGGTAAAACAAGAGTAAATAGTTGCTCAAAAGTTAATAGGCAACTGGTCCAGTTGAAAGTCAAGCCAGGCATTTGCAACTGTACCTTAGCAAAACAAGCAAGGATGACCTCCTACCTCTTCCTATTCTAACATTTCCTGGGCTGTTCTCCTCCAATTTAGTACTATTTTATAGCAAAACACTGTCACAGCAGCATATAGAATATTTTCAGGAAAGCATCAAACTTTTAAAACATATAAAAAACATTATATATGTAGTTGAAAATCCATTATTGTTGAGCCAATTTAACTTTTTTTTTTTTGTACTGGGGATTGAACTCATGACCTCACACTTGCCAGGCAGGTGCTTGTGCCACTGAGCTAAATCCCTGGCCCAGTTGGTCCAATTTAAAAGATGGACATACTGCAATTTTCTGACACAGTAGGTACATTGTGAAGAAGGATTACTGTCAAAGTGATATTTTTCCCTGTTGGTTACTAGCAATTAAGTACAGTTTTGAATTAAAACTTTTATAAGACTTTAATTAGTGAAATAAAAGGACATGTAAAAATCACTCTTATGGACACTGACTAAACTTTAAATGGGAGACCACAGACTTGGTTACCAGAAGTGAAGAAAACGTCAGTGTTTGAGACTTCATGTACAAAGACATTTCTATTTATGATTACCTAATGGTTTAGCTAGACATGCATACTATTGCTTTATAATGTTTTTAAATAAACTAAATATTAATCAGATAGTTTTTCAGAAAAAAATTACACTGAGTGGAAGACTTAAGGGGAATTTTTGCTTCAGATAATTTTGTTGTATTTGCCTTGTTTTCAGTTACTATTAGTGGGACTGAGGGTATAGCTCAGTAGCACAGCCCCTGCCTGGCAAGTGCAAGGTCATAAGTTCGATTCCTGGTACCAAAAAAACCCCAAACAGAACAAAATTTAATTTACTATTTGACATTGAAATAAAAAAGTGACCTAGTTAACTTCGGGAAAATTTTGCAGCAAAAACTGTGAATTGCTGTTCAGTAAACCTGATTTACAATGATTTTAAAAAATACTTTGTAGAGTAGGAGTTGATGATGATGGGCTTTCCATTTCTTTCAGCCATGCAGAACACTTACTTTCCTTCACATTGCACGGTATCTAACAGCCTTAACTTCACAGCTGTGATCAATGAATGTTCAACACTGGGCTTTTCCACCTAGTTTCTTAATTTTGACAGTGGAAAATTTTAAGGCTTTTATTTATTTGACATCTCTTTTTTCCCTCAGTGGTGAACTTATTAAAACTTTTTGTCTACCTGAATTTTCAGCTTTGCATCCTTCTCCATAACTGCATCTTTGGGAGGAGTTTGGGTCATGAATATCTAACATAAATAATTCAATATCTCTGTGTATACAATCCACCCATCTTTAAATTGATTAGTATCATAGAAGAAAAAATATTCTTACCTTGGTATTTCATTATCATGAAGTTTTGTTGTGCTTATTAATTGAATGTCGTGTCAATAACATGAGTTTGTAGAGTTGAATTATGTACAGTAATAACATGTTGAAAATTTGAACAGTTTTCACAAATGCTAATATTTTGTTAATATTACTAATACTTTAAAAATGACCATTTTAAAATATCTGAACTCAAAATCATTGATGGCTTTATCCTGATAATTTAATTATTTACAAATGCCTCTATTTCTTTAAAACTTTAAATATTTTGGAATAAATTATCCATTATAAAACATTTTAAGATTAAGTACATTAAAATTGATTAATTGTATTATCAGTAACATAAGATCTGCTCATAAAGTGATAAATATAAAAATAAAAATAGTATAGTGTGAACCCTTTAACGTCAGTCATAAATTTAATGCCAAAAATATTCTGAAAGCATATTTATATTGATCATATGTTACTTTTCATTTGTTCAACAGAGAAAGATTTTTTTTTTTAACAAATAAACTGAATAAAAGGGAAAAAAACACTTCCAGATGGATGGCCCTGGTGACAAGTGCACTAACAATCTGTCTCCTTAACTCAGACATTAGCTTTGCTCCCACAGCTAAAAACATTATTCATTCTGGAGCTAAAACTTGTTTTCCTAACGCATTTTGTCCACACTCTTAAGATACGGTGTGGCTTGTGTGTAATCAGCATTCTTTCTTTGACTCCTCCGTACCTTAACTCTTGCTTATGGTACAATCAATCCTCACCTAGTTTTATTTCATTCTCCAGGAACTGTCAGAATTCTTAGCTTGTATGATTTGTACCTACAGTGTATTTCAGGCTTTACTTTTGCTACATGAAACCTGCTCAAAATAACTTTAAAGTTTTTGGTACCAAGTAAAATAAATTTCCTATTGATATCCTATTGAAAAGTAATTTTTCAATTTAGAAAATTCTTATTTGTTACTTTTAAAGGTAATTAGTCCTGGATCTAATTCAGATGATGCATGTGAACTTCAATAAATATCTTGATCTATATTTACAAACAAAATATATTCCATAATACAAAATTACTGTATTTACTATAAAAATAATCTTATAATTAAATTATTTTCCCTGGTTCCTGAATAGCACTTAAATTATTGATAATAGAGGTACTTATTTTATGAGTCTGCAATGATTCATCCTATATTTGGCAAGCTGTTGACTCTGTGATGGGTTATCTGTTGTCTACCATAGAACTATACATGATTTTGAATATTAACTCAAATACTACATAATAATTTTAATATGCAACAGCTGTTTTAACATTAAAATTAATTATTTAATGATGGGTTCTCTGTATTTTGATAATAACTCTTTTGAAAACAATTGGTTAGATATATTTTGCAAAAATATATTCTAAAAAGTTCCTTTTAAGCTTTGTATTTTAAAAATCCAGAAGGATATAGGATAGAATCTACATAGTTGAAGGTACTGGTAAAATTATTACTGAATCCAAAATATTAATTTAGATCTCGTAATTGATTTTTCTTTTCTTAACATGAGTTCTTACAAGGACTAAATCCTAAATATTATTTCTTCACTGATACTATTTAAAGGTCTTGTACTTTTTGAAACAAAGACTTTGGTCTCTTTTCCTCTGGCACAATGAACTGTAAATATCTTTTTATTGGGTAAATGTGTTTATTGCACTTGAAATATAATCTTATTGTGTTAATATAAATTAATTAAAGTATATTGCTTTAGGAACTTTGTATATTGTTTTTGGACAACTTTCTAGAAGATTTATGTATTTTATTCACAAAAGGACTTGCTTTTAAAAAATCTCATTGCAATTCAATTTGATGTATTCTCTCAGTTGATTTTAAAAGATTTAAGAATATTCACACTGTATCTTAAAATAATTACTTTGTTTTTAGTTTAACATGATTTTGACAATGTCAATTTTGCAGAATTAAAATTTGTATAATGATGCTTTATATTTTAATATTCATCTGATAAATGTATTGATTAATATGAAAGACAAGATTTTTGAAATGTTTATTCACATATTCTTTGCAAATAGCATAAATTTTATGTGAAGAAATAATTTTAATATATTTTGGTAAAGCTCTGTTTGGATTGATTCTTTTTTTAATGAAACCATGCAACCAATCATTCTTTTTCTTTTCATTTAACCTATAGGACATTGATTATATGGCATTTGCTAGAGAATTCTATAATCTATTAAAATTATTTTATCATTAATGATGAAAGTTCTGTAAACAATAAGTTGTTTACAAATGACTTCATTTTGTAAAAACATAAAAGTGGTAAAAGTGTTATTTTGGAGCTCAAGATGAGCTTTTCTCCTGAGTTAAAATCTTGGAAAATTATTTTTCATGATTGAAATGTCAGCTTTTAGCAAGTGTAGGCATGGTTCTGTCAATTGCCTAGGCACATATGACTGTTTTACCATTTAAAGAAATTTAACAATGAGGAGAAGTCAGGCAAGGTGACATTTGCTTGTAATCCCAGAACATGGGAGGCTGAGGCAGGAGGATCATTGCAAGTTCAAGAACAGCCTGGGCTATTGAGTGATCTCAAAGCCAGCCTGAACTGCATGGCAAGACCCTGTCTCAAAGAAAAAAATTTTAAAAAAAGGAGCAATGAGGAGAAATTTCCATTGCACTATTCAGTAAGAACAATTCATATAAAGCATGATAGAGATGCTTCATTTTGTTTTGTGCCTAATACGGCAATAGTTTACATTGATGCTTAGTATTTTCCCAAAATTCCTTCAAACTGTACAGCAATTTGCAATGTTTTCTTTATGAACAAATTTTAATGACCCTGTTTTGTCTTGTTGTAAATATATTTGAATTATTTTCCTCTGTTTTAATGCTTGTGATGAAGATCTATGTCAGAGCAACTTGTGGTGTGACTAAAAGAGTGAATACTTACTCTGTCTTATACTGTTTTTGCATTTGCTTTACTAGTGCATATGAAAGTTCTTTGTATTAGCTCGTCTGCTGTAGTGAGGGAGAGTCTGTACCTGTTATTATAATTATGGGTTTTGTACATTTAGAATGAGAAGTCGATATTACCAGAGCTACTATAATACAATCAGTCTTCCATTTCAGAGAGAAAAGTAACCAAAGATACCACTGAATGAAATACTAATGTGGTTATTGCTTCTAATAGGTTCTACATTTTCACCAAAGGTTTATTAAATTTATACCTATATATTTTTCCAGCTTTTTAGTCTTAATGTTTATTTTTGGTCTCATCATGTCATATATCATCTCCTCATCCTTTCAGAAGGGATGATTATTTACTTAGTTCTTAGCTGTAACTTAAATACTCAGATAGAGGCTAAATAAATATGAATGAATGAGTGAATGAACAGTACAAATAATCCCAACCTCAGTAGATATGTGTAAGGTTTCTTTATCTTAACTGTCGTTAATATGCATTAATTTATTAAACATAAATATATGTACATACTTTGACATAAACATGAGCAATATATATCAAAGGAAAAGCTCTTGGCATTTATATTTTTAACATTAATTAAATGAAGCATTAACATTAAAAGAGAATTTTACTTTATATCTTCCAAGCAGCATGCTTGTGGTTTTATTATTTTCTTTTTCTTTTTAAAAAATATTAAAATATTGAGGTATGCCTTATCCACCAAACTCAGAGACACATTCACAGTAATTTAAAACATTCTCTGAAGACATATTAGAATGCCATCCTCTCAAAAGATTTTATGGTTTTCAATCTTCCTTCACAAATCCTAAGTAAGCCCCATTTCTCAAGCCCTAATGTATTTCAGTATATGCCATCTATAACTCAATTTCTCTTTCTTCAGAATTGCTGAAGTCTACTTCAATCCCAATATATTTGCAACTACTGGACATTTTCCTTCAAATTTGCTATCATTTTAAGCACACAATTTCAACACTAAAAGGAAAATATGCTACCCCCAAAATATACTGTGTCTCCTGCCAGTGTTGCAATTTTGCTTTAGACTATATTTGTTCCTCTTTTATTTCCTTTTTGATTTAATCAGCTATATAAGGCAGTGAGAGGCAATAAGAAAACACATTTTAAACTTGTCAGCATCTAAAACCATCCACTATATGGAGCTACTGGTACAGCATGTCCAATTCTGATGTTTTGAGTTTAATTAAGGAAACAGTGAAATAAAGATTTTTTTTTCCTATTTTTGGTACCAGGGATTGAACTTACAACCATACACTTGCCAAGCAGGCAAGGAAACACATAGTGAGCATTTGTGGCTTAACAAATTTCTTTCTGCTGACACACATTTAATGGGGATGGAGCTTAGTGATAAAAGGCCCATCCCTCATCCCCCCAAAAAACCTCTATCTGAAAGGGATCTCACTTTGTTGAGCCAGTGGAAGGCTTCAACTTTGCAAACATTTTCTATCTTCTACTTTTTTGCTCCAATATTCATTCTTAAATGTGTCAGGTACCATATGTCTATGGCATTCAAGTTGATTACATTCTGCTGTTCTATAGGTCAAATTTATGAGTGCTTTAAACATTTTTACAAACTTCTTTCCCAAGCATTTGAAATAATAAAGTTATACCACAGCCTGAATCAGCACATATTGAGTGTCAGAAATAGGATTGTCTTATAAATGACAGTGCTGGTCCCTGTTAGCTCATAGGGTGGCTCCTGCAAGAGGTTATCCTGGGGAAATTAAGAGAGAAAGAGACAATAAATGTGAAAATACTTTTTTTCGTGATAAAGGTATATTCTTTAGTGTCAGAAGATACACAGCTATCACATCTATCTCCTCGCTCACTTTACACCCTTCTCACACCCTCCTCGGTTTTCTTATTGTCTGTTGTCTTCTTTTATGACTTTTCCTAGTATTCATACACTTCTCCACAGGAAGCTTTGCATTTTCTCTAGCTTTGGTATGATAAAGCTAGGTAATTTACTTCATAATTATTGAAAGATATTGGTTTTGCTTTGTGTATTGTTTGAGCATAAATATATTGTTTTGACATTTAATGTAATAACTTGAAATATATATTTTATAAAACGTGAGGTTTTTTTCCCTAGTTTTTTTCTTGTTTCCATATTTTAGGTCTACCTCTGGTACTGTTTCAATATCAGCATTTTTGCATAAATTTTGACTGAGGTCTTTTGTAAAAATTATAGCTATTTCTTTGTGAGAGAGATTGAAAATATCATACGTTATCATATGATAAAGAAATTCATTTTTCATATAACTGACAGGGCTGGCCTCTACTCCATCAGTCTATGTCATATATATACATATATATTTTTTTTTCCATAAGACTATTTTTAATATTTTATTTTTTTCTTTGTGCAAAAAGCTTTTAAATATTTTCACCGGGGCTGGGGATTTAGCTCAGTGGCTTAAGTGCCTGCCTGGCAAGCACAAGGTCATGAGTTTGATCCCCAGTACCAATAAATAAATAAATAAATATTTTCACCATAAAAATGATAAATGTACATGTGTGTGTGTTTATGTGTAAATGAATATTCAAACATATATTTCCACTAGTACTGACCTAGTGTGACCTTTGATCATACAGAGTTCCTTTCTTTGTAGTGTTTCACACTGCAGCAGCGTTGGTATTTTGTAGAATTCTTTATTGTTAGGGTCTGCTTTGTGCACTGTGGAATTTTTTTAGTGTCTCTGTCTTCTATTCACTCATAATAACAATCGCCCTTCAGCCAACACATCAGCTAACATGGTCTCCACCAGTGGAGCAATGTAAAGATGATAAAATTAAACCCACATCTCCAGAGTCAGGACATTAAGAACATGCGTTAGAGAAAGGAAAATCTTTTCAATCAGTCATAGGGGAAAACTGGATATCTACCTGCAGAAGAATGAAACTTTCACCAGCTACAAATATATACTATAAATGTATTAAAAATTTAGATCTGATACCTGAAACTATGATTTGAAGAAAATAGGAGGAATGATTCATGACACTGGAATAAACAAGGAATTTTTTTGGTGAAATGCTCCAAGCCTGTGAGATAGAATTAAAAGTTAGATGAATAGGCTTATATCAAAGTGATAGCACTGTTCAGTTACAGCACAATCAACAGACAATCTACAGTACGTGAGAAAAGATTTTCAAATTGAGTTATGTCTGACAAGGACCTAATATCCAGCATATAAGAGGAGCTCCAAAACAATAGCAAAAAACACATATATAACACAAAACTATACATATAAATGAGCAATAGATCAAAATAGACATTTCTCAAAAGAAAATGTATAACTAATCGACAAGCACGTGAAAGGAAATTTCAACATCACTGATGTAATGGAAATGGAAAGTTTTTTAGGAGTGGGAATGTTTGGTCTGATTTAATGTTACAAATGATATATATATATATATATATATATATATATATATATACACACACAATATCCTATGGTACCACAAAATATATAAAATTTTCAAGGTTTTCATATCAAGCAAAACTCAATTTGCATTATAAAAAATTGTAAAAATTATAAAAATCTTTCCACCTATTGCCTCTTCTCTATGAGGAAATATTTTGCTGAGGGTCACTATTTAAGTCAAGGATGTTTTCCTGGCAGACATAAAAATATTTTTTATTTAGAGTTTCTGATGACTGACTGAGTTTTAAAAAAACATCAGCTTCACTTTCTTCTAAAAATTGTCTCAGACTGTCTCTGGCTATCATAAAATCAGTCAGAATAAGTACAGGAAATATGTCACTGAGATTTGATGTTTCCTTTTTTGTTTTTTACTTAATTATCATGACGTTTAGGAAGTCTGTTTTCTGGTTGCAATATATATTTCTGTAGTTTTATTTCCACCTCTTTTTACATTCCAAGAGGGGAAAAATGGCAGGCATAGTTTTTTTTTCTTTCTGTATAAATACAAAAATAAAATTATAAATATATATATGTATATATATAAAATATATATATACATATATATATATATTTGAAAATATACATTTGAAAATACACAATTATCTGTGGTTGACATATGGCTCATTTTAAAAAAAATGTGAATTCTTACTAGTCTTGATTTTTAATTTTATTAGTACATGTTCACAATGCATAGCGGCTGCATTCATCCTGGGAAGCGGGTACTCATACACAAATCTGTCTTAGCTCTTTTTAGGGCCTCTTCCTCTTCCCTTCCTTTCCCTCCCTCCATTTCTTGGTCCCTTTCTCATTTGCAAAAAATGTTATTACTGTAAATAAACATCTACATGCTGTTCTTGATATTAGAATTCCACAGAGTTTAGAAATAAGGATAATTTCATGAAGGTGGAACAGTATTAAAGACATTAATGCATTGTGACACAGTTAGGTTAATTTCAGGACCATAAAATTTCTCGAAATACTTATTATTGCATAGTTTCTAGGTTTACAGGCCTTTGAAAAATTCTTGGTCATTAAACATTGTGTGATTTTTAATGAGTGTATTACATACATTTATATACACAGTGTGTATTTCAGTAGGACAGTTACACATTAATGGCTTAAATTTTACTAGTAGAAAAGAAATGTCCCTTGTTTTGTTCCCTGTACAACACACTTCTTCACTTCTAGCCTCAACGAACAATGATGGGCTTCTGACTAATCACATATGTATATTATGTTATGATTATGAAAGATTTTCAGTCACAAATATAATAATTAAGACAAAGACTGGGTTTTAAAAAAAACTCAAGAATATTACGTTGTATGAGAACAATTTTTTTAACCAGGAAAAATAAATAATAAAAGTTTTAAAATAGGATAGTAAGACAGTAACAATAACAATTTGCATATTATTACAAACAGTGTAGTTGTACAGAGTACAAGATATAGGAATGAAACATTGCCCAGAAATTTCAAAGCTTTCTCTCAATAAGACAAGAGAAATCAGTTTATAACTATCTTAACTGTCTTGTGTTTATGTTTTTTCCTTTTCCCTTTCTTCTTTTTCCCTTTCTCCTATCACAACCTTTCCTTTCCCTCCCCTCTCCTCCCCTCCCCTCCTTTTCCTTCCTTTCTTTTTTCTTTTCTTTTTTTAAAAAAACAGTTCTTTCCCTACTCACAGTATCTTCTGTGCATTTTGGATCTTGCTTACTCTCAGATTCTCACACTAGAGACATAACACAATGCTTACACATGTGGATCTGGTATATTGCATTTATTAGTATGCTCTGAAGTTGCAGCCATTTACCTGTAAAAGTCTGAAGTTTATTCTTCTTTTAGCTAAGTAGCATTCCATTATATATAAAATACACACACACACACACACACACACACGGTGTATAAACTTGATGATTTTCTTCATACTATTTACCAGTATCTTATGGAAAATTTTTGCATCTATGTTCAGTAGGGAGATTGGCCTATAGTTTTCTTTTTTGGTTGGATTCTTCTCTGATTTTAGTTGCTTTCAGAAACTATTTTGGAAATATTGCTTTCCCTTCAGTTTCTTTAAAGAGTTTCAGCATTAATGGCATTAGTTCTTCTCTAAATTTCTTGTAGAATTTAACCATGCATTCATCAGGGACTGGCCCATTTTGTTTTGTTTTTAGTTTTTTTTTAGTTTTTTGTTGTTTTTTAGAGGAGTTTCTTTTGGAAATTTTTAATTACATTTTCAATTTCATTGGCTGATTGATGTCAAGTTATTTAGAATTTTTATAACTTCTTGATTTAGTGTTGGCATTTTAACTTTGTCTTGGTATCTGTCCATTTCTTCTGCATTTTCCATCTTATTATAATATAGGTTCCCATAGTAGGTACTGGCAATCTTCAGAATTTCTGTAGGTTTTGTTTTGATAGTCCCCACTTCACTCCTAATTGCATGAATTTGTGTTCTTTTCTCTTTTTGATGAGGTTAGCTAATGCTTTATCAATTTTATTAATTCTTTAAAAGAACCAAGTTTTTAAATTTGTTGCTTCTTTGTATTCTTTTTTAGTCTCAATCACATTAATTTCTGCTCTTTAAAATTTCCTCCCTCATATGAGTTTGGGTTTGATTTGTTCTTTTTCTAGAAGTTTGAGATTCAGCATTAAGTTGTTTTATTTGAGCTCATTCTGTTTTCCTGATGTGAGAGTTTATTACTATAGATTTCTCTCTTAGGAGTTTTTAATCTCCTAAATTCTGTTAGGATCTGTTTCATTGATTCCATTTCCTGTTTATGTTGGGCATACATGGTTTCCATTGTTTTCTACTTTTTTATGTGCCTCTGCTTTGGTGTCTTTCATTTTGTCATATTTTTTTTGCTCCCTGGGTACTATTTTTTTCTATTATTGCTTCCATTTGGTTTTTCACTTTTGCTGCTATCATTTCTGAGAGTCCCAGTGGTTGACTTCTGATTTCCTCTGTCTCTCTGTGCTCTGAATTTATTCTGTGTGGGCTGGGCATTTGGAGCTGTGTTTGTCTATTCTATTTGATATTTTCATTTATTTATTTTGTTTTGTTTCCTGTCTTGACATTTTCTATTTTTTATTTTATTTTGTTTCTTGTCTTGATACTTGTAGATTCCTTTTGTTAGATAGTTTTATCCCTGGTGTTGAGGCTTTCCTAGGTAATGTCTAATCTTCAATGATGTCTTCTAGATATAGATGGTTCTTGATTTTTCTGGCTACCAAACAACCTACCTTCCCAGTATATTAATAATGAGGAGTTGTTATCTTTTTGACTCATAAACAGGTTCTTTGTTGCTGGATAATAGTGGTTGTTTTGGACCCTTGCAATCTCAGTGTTGTCACACAGTGGAGAAATGAGTGCTTATAACCAGTACGGCATCCTGGTTAAAGTAGTACCATTAGCAGTAATAGACTGAAGCACAGGCTGGCTACTGATAAACTGTGGTAGCTCTTACCCTGATATCCGTAATCATAGGCGAAAGTTCTACAGTTGTATAATATAATCCAATCTATACCAGAAACTTGTATGCAACATTTTTTTCCACTTATCTGAGTGATTTTATCCTGTTGTAGGGGACTTAAGAGGAGTAGAGGGTAGGATGGAGAGGTGAATGGGATTAAATATAGTAGGGACAAGTTTGATGAGCAAAGGGTAATAATCTAACTTTTTGGTAATTGTACGATACAAATGGAGGGGTTGGAAGATAAAGCCAAGGAGTATTGAAGTGAACCATAAAAGGAAGAGGCAACGTTTACCTACATGAAAGTCTCATAAAATCAAGCAAGATGGTTGATGAAAGAGAGGGACAGGATGAGTGGAATAATGCAAATGGAAACTTTAGAGATCTAAATCATGAACTACAGGAGAAAGAAGGTATAAATGAGAAAGAAAGGAAGAATAAAAGAGGAGAAAAAGAGAAAAGAAACAAACAGGAAACAAAAATAATCACATATGGAAAAAAAATAGACACAAAACAGGGCAAAACAGAACAGAGAGAAAAAGAGAAGTAATGAGGGAAAAGACATACAGAAAACAGCAACAAAACAATTAAAATAAAATAAAAAGCAAACCAAAATACACTAACTCAGTGGACAACCATGAGAAAAACCCATCAGACAGATAAAAATAAAAGTAATGAGATTCCTCTAGTGTCTACAGTTCTGTGCTGATCCAAACCTGATCCCAGAATGTATACTCCAGCCAAGATTGCAGGTGGAATAGAGAAAAAATATAAACATTTAAAAAAGAAATATTTCCAAAAAATAAATTGAAAATTCATTAACAGAATACAGGCAAAAAAGAAAAAATATTTTAGATATTTGGCATATAAATTTGTAAGATAAATGTAGAATGTAAGAAATATTTTGAAACAATGATAATGCTTGATAAAACTAATTACTTGTTAATTACATTTTCAAAGTTAATTATGTATGATAATAACAAACTACAATAAACATTAAATTCTCATCTATAGTCTCATGAATACTGATATAATTATGCCCATTTAGTGATAAATACAAAAGTTAAATGAACTTCTTGAGTTCACACAACCAGTAAATGACAGCAAGATTTTTAAATTTTGCTTTCTGATAACAAAGTTATGTTTGAAAGAACCATTTTAATTCTTAATTTTGCTAGCATTTCTATTTGAAAAATAATCTTAAAATTGTCTATGTGCACTAATACACTTTTAGTCAATATTATCATTTTATGTTCGAGATACATAATGCTCTATTTAACACAAATAAAATTTATAGAGCATATTTGCTTCACACAAACCATAAATAATAGGTTTTTGTAAAATATAATTAATGGAAATATTCTATTCTTTTGAATGGATATTTTAGAGTGTGGAATATTTCAGAGTGTGAAACAGGGATTGATAATTCATATCACCATAGTATTTTCTTCTACAATTCATTACCAGTGGATATTTAAATCATTAACATTTTCTTCATTTTTTAATTCAGTGAACATAGTAACTAAATAATAAGATAGTTTTAGCAAGAAATTATGAGATTATCAATTTAGATGCAATTATCTCAAATTCAACACATAAGAATAAGAAATAAAGCAGTCACTTATATTAAAAGAGCTATTATTGTTTTGATTTCAAACAAAAAGTGATACTTAGCAGGTATTAACAAGAACCACATACATTTTGTATGTAACAAATGTGGAGATGATCTTATAATTTTTAAACATTTGCATTGTGTTGCAGCCTTCATTTTACATCTATCTAAACAAAAATTTCCATCATTTACCAAACTTTATATTCATACAATACCAATGGAATAAGATTTCTAATTATTAAATTGCAATAACTACTTTAGTACAACAGACTGGTGTAAATTATGTGTATACAATACACAGGTTACCTTACCTATGTAATATAAAGTACCTATTTCTCTGCTATCTGGTTGATGTCTGTGTGAGTGTTCAGTGTGCCTGTGTATTTCCATATATTTATTAGCTGCTTCTGCTCTCCTAAAAGCTCATGATTACACTCTATCAGCTATGATTTGGCTTATACTAAGGAATCAACTGATACTTCACAGTTAAACAGAGGTTGCATGAAGTGAAGTAAGTTATAATATGAAATAAATTTCATAAATGTATTCTGTAAAATTAGATTTATAAGAAGAAATTTATTTGTAAAGGAAATGGAGCCCTGCAACCTTGTTTTCAAGTATGCCACAGAGATTTCTTCCAATTTAGCTTCAACATGGCATTTTCAGAGGGTCTAAAATGTACTGCCAACACAGGTATTAAATATTCAATAAAATTGCAGTTTGTTTCCACTGCTTTTATAGGTAAAACACTGTGCATGTTAAAAGAGTGCAGAAATCAGCCAGAGCTTATTTAGTGGAATGTAAAATCAAACCCATGAGTAGTTAAATAAAATCATTAATAGGGGCTCATGGATTCTTTCAAGATGCAGTACATTCAAAGAGAATGAGGTTGCTTGTTTTCTTTTTTTAAAATATGAAAATTTTCACAGTAAAGAATATAAAATCATGCGTACAAGAAAAAAGAAATATGTGTGTTAATTGAAAATTGTGGTACTTTCTAAAGTATGTAAGCAATTAGCATAAGAAGACAGATACAATGATCCTGCAGCTTGTGACTAAAGAGACAGTTGTAACCCTTGGTCCAGCACATCATTGGGTCATGTCAGAGAGTTTGCCAGAATATTACACACTAGTACCTGCTACACACTGCTTCTATCTCACTGTAGCTTCAGACTGTTTAACTTTAAAATATTACTTTTAAATCTTTCAATCTCCTGAAATTCTTTTTTTATAAATTTATATTGACTATGAAGAATATGCTTTTGAAAATTAACATTATAAAATCATCTTATATTAAAGTGTCAAACTTCATCAACTTCTTACTTGTTGGCTACAGTTAAATTTAAAAAAAAAAGTGAACACTACAGACCAGTGCACCCAAAAAACAATTAAATGGATTTTAATCAAACCACCACTTGTTTCAGAGTAACGAACTGCCACAACCATCTTTCAAATATTTTTAAGTGAGTAAAATATTTCTAAGTGAATTAGGTTGAAGTATAAGAAAATAGATCAATATAATAACCATAAATTAGCTGACCACGTGGTCAAATTATAAACAGTTCTTTTCCCAGTTATGTACATTTTCTAAGTAATGCTTATATTAGGTAAGCTTTCATGTATCAAATAGTTTTGTGTTTATCTTTCAATGAAATAATGGAAATTAAAATAAAGTTTTTTTTTGTTATTTAATGTTTGTTCAATATCCTTTAATGTTATACAGCACTTACTCATAAAATATTTACAAAAATGTAAAGTAAGTTAACCTAAAAATCTAATCAGTTTTTCTAAAGATACAGGCTCAAAACTATAATTTATCAAAAAAGACCATTAAAGCTATTTTATATTATTGTCCCCACCATTACCCACTTATAATGAAGAAATCTGTAAGACTGAGTAGATAAAATGAAATAGGGCCAGGGATTTAGCTCATATAGACATAAGTGTCTGTTTGGCAAGCACAAGGTTATGAGTTCATGAGTTTGGTTCCCCGGTACCAAAACAGGAAAAAAAATAAAATAAAATAAGTTTTCAATTCTAAAAATTACAAGAGGTATTGGTCTTTTTTTTAAAATTTTAAACAGAAAAAACACAAAATTTGAAAACAAGATCATAGGACAGTAACAATCATTATTACATTGTTTATTGTTATTTTCAAAGTAGAGTAACAAATATAGGCATGAAATATTGCCCAATCATTGTTAGCACAAACCTTTTTTTTTCAATGAACTAAGAAGAACTAGCAGTATAACTATTATAAATATATATATGATATATATATAGCTTTTTCCTTCCTCCTCTTTGCTTTCCTTCATCACAGTTTCTCTTTTCTTTTGAATCATTTCTTTCCAATTCACAATATCTACTGTACATTTTAAATCCTATATACTCATTCAGTTTCTCTGTAATAGCTAAATCTTGGAAACAGCTCAAATGTGCATCAACTGAGGAATGGATAAGCAAGATTTTCCTTTATATAATGGAGTACTACTCAGACATAAAAAGACAAACTTGAGACTTTCATAGGTAGATGGCTGCAACTTGAGACCATCCTGATAGATGAAATAACTCAGGCCCACACACATAAATACCATAGAGTCTCACTAGTGTGAGAAGATGAATGAGTAAATAGGACTCAGGATGCATTGTTTTAAGAGCTGATGACTGATTAACACCTCAAGGGTCAGTATATTTTCAAATTAGATAATTTTTAAAAGATACATACCATCAATTATTTTCTTTAGAAATAGTCTATGGTAATAAATTCTGTTCTTTTTTCTGCAGTATTTAGGAGTCAAAAATAAATCTAGAGATTAAACTCAACTCATGATTATATTCTGATAAATAGTACAGTGTTCATTTGAATTTTACAGTATAGTATTTATAGTTCTACCTTTTTGAAGAATTAAAATACTTTATTTCTTAGATTCAAAGAAGAATGTAGACAGAGTTACAATATTCACAATTTCCCTACATGTACATAAACATTGCCATGATCCGCAGACTGTACATGTCACAATTTGTAACCTTAATTTGGCATATTATCATCCAAAGCCCATAATTATTTAAATGTTTTATTTAAGGAGATGGAAAAGTTAATTCCTCCAATTTGATCATCACACAATTTATACATGACTAAATTATCACACTGTCCCAATAAATGTATAAAATTAAAATAATAATGAATAATAAACAAACAACAGCTCAGGAATTACCAAAAGACAGTAATGTTTTATTGTCTGGATGTACCACATTTTATTGCCCAACTCACCTACTGATGATGCCTTGGATGTCTCTATGTTTATACAAATACAATTAAACTGCTATCAACATAATTCATGGGCCAGATTTGGAGAGGCGAAATTGTCAGTTCATTTGGGTAAATACTAAGATATTTGATAGCTGCATCATATGATATAAGCATGTTTAGTTTTTTAAGAAAGTGTCTACAAAAGTTATTTTACTATTTTGCATTCCCATCAGAAAAGACGAGTGACGTTGGTCAGATTATCTATTTCTTTTTTTCTGAGTTTGCCAATACTTTTTAAAATAAGAAATTTATTCATTTTAAATTGTCAAATTTGTAGAAGTGGAATGGTTAAGAATATTGCTTCATTAACCTTTTATCTTAGTGATGTCTGCAATTATGTTCCCTGCTGCATTTATCATATTGATAACATATCTCCCATTTTTGTAGCTAGCTTGAGAAGAGGTAGAGGCTTATCAACTTTATAGCTATTTTTAAGCAAATAGCTTTTTTCTTGTTTCTTTGTTATTTCTATCGATTTACTGCTTTGAATTGCTTCCCTCTAACATTTTCAATATTTCCTACTTACTATGGATTTAATTTGCTTTTTCTGAAATTTGTTGAAAAACTTACATCATTATTTTAAATCTTTTCTCCCTTTTTCCATTTAGTTCAAAATAATTTTTAAAATTTCCATATTTTTTTCCTTGTCCCAAGTGTTAAAGTGTTTTTGTTACTCTCCATGTATTTTCTCTTTTTCCTGGAGTGTTTCTCTTATTGATTCTACCTCAGCAGCCTAAGAGCCAATACTGTCTGATTTCTACTGTTTTCATTTATTAAGGTTTAAATTATGGCTCAGAATACATTCTTAGTAAGTGTCCATGTGAGATTAAGAAACATGTATGATTTTTGTTGATGAAATCATCTATAGATGTCAGTTACCTCCAGAAGATTAATGTTCCTGTTGAGTTCAGTGTGTCCTTTCTGATTTCTGCCTGCTGGACTGCCCCATTTATATGAGAAGGCTATCGAAATCTTTACTATAATGGTGGATACATTTCTTTCTACTGGCAGTTCTAGGAAATTTTGCCTCTTATACTCTGATGCTGTTATTAGGCATATAAGGATTGTTATGTTTTCATGGAATACTGACCCGTTTATCACTTTGGAAATTTGTTTTTATCAATGATAACTTTCTTTGTTTTGTCTGAAACAAAGAGTTTCTCCTGATTTCTTATCATTACTATTAAATTATATACATTTCTCCAACTCATTAGTTTGAATTTGTATAATGTGAGTTTATGGTAGACAACATACACAGTACTTGGGTGGTTTTTATTATTTATTATTTTTGTGCACAGGTAATCAAATCTGGAGCCTGGTAAATAAGGTTTTAAGATCTATACTACTAATTGAGCTCCTTGTCTTATTTTTTGTTTCTTTTTTTTAATATCTTTGTGATCCACTCTGAGAATCTTTCATTTAGTTGTTAGTCTTATACAATTGATGCTTAAATTATTATTAATTTGATATATTAACATATATCATGTTATGTATTTGTCATCATTTTGTTTACTATATTTGTTTTCTACAATTTCTCTTTAATCATTTTATATTATTTTAGTATATATCTTTTCTTCAAACACCAATTATAATTATTTAATTCTTAAAAATTATATTGCATTGCTCTAGAGTTTTCAAAAATATATTAGCAATTAAAATTTCATTTTAAATAGCATTATATAGATTCACTGATATTTTATGAGAACTATTCTAATTTCTTTTTTTGTCCCTCAAACTATTGATGCCTTTTGTTTCACTTATACAGAAGTATGAAAATATCAAGTATACTGATGTTATTTTTATTTTGATCAAGTGGTTTTCAGCAGGTCTATTTAAAATTTTATAAATTACAGCTTTCATTTTATCTTTAGTGCTTCTCCAATGATTTACCTTATATTATCTATATGTATTTATCTATCCTGTATGATCCTGCAAATGTCCAAATAACTTCTTTTTATAATTCTTCCAAAGCATACCTTTAAGAAAATTTTCACTTCTCATTAACTTTTCTCAAATTTCAAAACTTATGAAGGAAAAATCAAACTATTTAAATTGTAATCAATTTTACTTTTATTCCTAATCAAAATAACTCATGTAATTACTCACATTTTTAATATAGTTGACTCATAAATTTGCCAGGTTGGAATTTTAAGTAATGTTTTTTCTCTAAGTCTTTTAGATGACACTCATTTTATTATATTTTTGATTACATTGTTTACAAAGTTCGCTATGATTTTGTTTTTACTCCTCTGTGAGTAAGTTGTTCCTTTCCTCTGGCTTCTTTCACTGTTTCAATTCTGGAGTTTGTGGTCATATGATATTTTTCCCAGGTTCATTTCAAATAACTGGGCTTAAGAGATTCTCCCAACTCCTCCTCCCATGTAGCAGAGATTGGGGTGCTGCACAGCATGTCTGGCACCCTTGCAGCTTTTAACACTTCCATTATTACATGTCGAGTCTCTAGCCATTTGTTACCAATGCTTGGGATTCTCTTACAGCAATGCTAGACACTGTGCCAGTTCTACTTGGTGACTTTCTGACACGACAGACTCTTACATGTTTTCACTGGTTAGTTTCTCTAATTTGGGGGATAACAGTTTGCTCAATGACTTCACTTTTTAATAGATTGAAGAAAAGTTTTCAGTTTCTCTATTTCTTTAGTTTTTTACCTGTAAAGTTACTGTCAATTTCTAAGCTCCGTACGTTCCTAACTAGAACATCTGTATTATCTTTTTTTTGAGAGGAGAGACAAAGTAGTTATAATATTTCCCTGAGACATGGAAGTGTAGTGAGTTTCAAGGAAGTAACAGCAACCCATTTTCATGCTTGTGAAATTCAGGCAACTCAACCATGCCTTCTGTTGGGCCTGTTGGTTTTTTTTGGTTTTTATTCTTCTATGAAATTATGCTGTGCTCTTCCACCTGTCTTCATTGGTAGCTTAGGGAAGAAAGATGAGATATATAACCTGATTTCAGGCACTTTGTGGAACTGTCTGGTCCAAATATATGTACTACATTTTCAGTGATGTTCATATATATATATATATATATATTTTGGTTTGGTTTGGTTTGGTTTGTAGTTACAATCCTAATCAATCCTATGTCACTGAGAAGGGAAAAACACCAGTCAACATTTCAAGTTTTGTTTAAGGTATATTTTGCTCTTTAGTAAAAACTGAGATTATTCTAAGTCTTGAGGCTTCTCTAGTTAGAAACAAATATAGGAATAAGCTTTCTCAAAATGCTAACCTTTTATAATATTTCCAAAGACAATGTATGCTATCAAAATCTTTTTTCGAAAAGATTTGTCAAGATTTCAGTTTTAAAATATCACTTGAGTAAAAAGCAGTAAATATTGGAGCAGGGTAAGAAGAGCAACAGAGCAAGAAAATCAGAAGCTGTTAGTGAATTTCAGGGAAAGGAAATTGTGGGCAATGCAGAGAAGTATTAGGAGATGGATAAAAGCTACATGAACAGATCCCTGACTGTTTAAAACATATTAGAAAACCTGTGTGAATAGCAAGAGTTAGAACCAATTTAAATTTGATTTTAACATGGATGGAGGAAAGTGGTGACATTTGTTCTCCAAGGAATGCTAAAAAAGGAAGCAGATTATGATTTCAGGTGTTGCAAAAAATACAACTGGTTTTATAGATACATAACTAAAAATATAAATTGAATCTCAGGAGAAGGATTGTGCTGAGCCAATGAGGGTTTTATATAGAGAGAATAATTGGAGCTCAGGGAATAGTTGATATCATTTAAGAGCAGAATAAGAGGCAACATGATTCTTACTCTGAGTCTAAATTAACTAAGAACAACAAAGATAAGAAAGATACTAGGGTAAAAATAAATCAGTAAGTTCATTACGATTACTCTCTACCATAGAGAAGACAAGAAAGGAAATCAAACAGCATTGCCCAATTAAGACAAAAACTGAGAAAAGATGATTAGACTTAGTGGCATGGAGAGGACTGTTTATCCTAGGAAAACGTAGAACTTATGAGGTAGGAGAACAAATGTGTATGTAAGAAAAAAGAATAAATAACCCAAGAGTAGAAAACTCAGGCAAATTTTGATTTTGAGGATACAAAAGACAGAGTTTGATCTAGCAGTTCTTGCAGTGAAAGGGCTCTTGCTTGTTGTTTTTCCAGATTGCTTTTTACGTGAGTGTGTGAGCTGCATGTGGACACCCTTTAAATGCTTGTCAGGTGTGAGATATAAAGACGTTAACAACAAAGAAAGAATGTCCACACTATCTACGAAATTAGCAAGATATTTATGAGATCATACGCAACAAGACTTACACTGATTAGACAAAAGCCTATCTTAGAAGACAGGTAAGCATTATTTTGCAGAAGGTACGTGAGAAGACATCTTCTTTGACTATGAATACAGACAGATCTGATTTTCAGTTGGCAAACATTAGAGTGCTGGAATATATTTTATTGTCTACTTTAGACATCAAAATTTAATATTATTCTCCTGAGTGTGTGATTTTCTTCAGCAAAGACTAGAAAATGGGGTAATTTGAGATAAAGAAAAAGAAGCTGTTAGAAAAATTGAACGTTGACATTTTTCTCGATCAGGAGAGCCATAGAAAATGTGACTCAGAAGTTTGACATATCCATGTGTGGATGCAGATACCACTGAAGTCATCAATTACTGTGAAGGGAGAAATGTTAAATCAATCAAGAAAACTAAATCTGGGAGTTTATGCTAAATAAAGTGATCTATGGTCTTGATTTGAATTTCTCAGTAAGACAAGAGACAAGAATCCAAATTACTGGAAAACAGGATAAGTAAGAAATGGACATCAGTAAGGGGTTAGTTATAAGAAATTGCCCCTATAAGCATCTGGAAATTAACCATACTGGGGACTCAGAGGCCATGTAGAATGTATTCCATAGTTAATATGCTTGAGACAAGGTAGTTGTATGGCTTTATCTTCCACTGTCACTGCTGTGGGAAACATAAGCAGAGTCAATTGCACAATAGGCTAAGTTTTCCATAAATAGTAGCCAGGAAACATCTTCAGGCAACTTGGTTCTAGAAGTTGGATGTCAGGTTGGTTTGCTGAAAAAAAGGACCTGTTTATAAAATATGACATGATATAGCCAGACTTCACAAGTTATAAATGGGTGTGCAGACATTCTATAAGTGGGTAATGCTTCAACTCTTTTTCTTACATTTCTTTCCTCTAAAGTAAAGATGGTATTATATGTTGGCTACTGTGCATTTAGTTGAGTTTCTATTGATAAGTTAATTGTATATATGGGAGATACAATGATTTCATTTCTTGCAAATATGTGCGCACTTAGCTCAATTTCATATTTTTATGCACTGCCTGCATTTAAAGGCAAAAATGTATTTTACTTTTCCTTATGCTGTGCTGTGAAGAGGTTTTAAGAATCAGCCTGAACTCTGAGAGAGTATCTAGTCTAAGAAATTAGCAAGACATTTATGAGACCATATACAATAAGACTGCAATTGCTAAGACAAAAGCCTATCTTAGAAGACAGTGCTGTTTTGAAGAAGGTAAGAAGTGAGACGATATCTCTCATATATTGTGCAAACTAAAATGATGCTTATTGTTCAAACCTATATTACTTGGCTTAGTTACTTTCTCTTTGCTGGCACACAATAAAGACACCCACAGCTCTCTGGAAGAAAGCTGTATTTTGACTGACAATGGCTCCAAGCCTAGGTGGCAGGGGAGGGGGACATGGCAAAGGAGGCATGGCAGATAGGAAGCAGAGAGAAGGATCAAGGGAATCAGGATGGAGACAGACCTTACACACCCCTCCAGTCAGGCTTCGCCTCTCCAATGACAGCTACGTACTCAGGAGAGGACGAATCCACGGGAAACTATCACATCCTCATCACCCAGCCATTTCCTAGAGCCCCACCTCTAAGTGCCGGAGTCTTTAAGGGGACATTGACTTACTAACTGTAACACTTTACCCTGGCCCTCAAAATATTCCATGCATTTCCCTCCATGAAAACTTCATTTTTTTTCATTTCTAGAAGTTGCCAAAGCATTAAGCGTTTCACACTTTTTTCTTCTTACCTTGGTCTCATGACATTTCTTTCTTTGTGATTTTAACATATTTCGCTGAATTATTTACTCTTGGAAATATTTGTACCTGAGTTGGAATCTTGTCATTCCATAAATATTTGCCTTTTTATTTGCCAGACAAATGTAAAAAGATACTCTTAATTTGCTTAAAATCCCATGTATTACTTCATCTCCATCTGAGTTACTATAAATTTGAGATAAATGTCACAATGAACTAATTATGAGCATAGACAATTCTGCATAAGAAAAATTCCTCAAGTTTGTATCAAGCAAGGTTAAGGTAAATAAGTTACGTGTTTTGTTTTTTGTTTTTTTTTTCATTTTTGCCCATAAGTGGATGAATACATGTTACGTGGTTTGAACTCTATTCTAGGAGGTTCTAGATATGAGAATAGACTAGACTTTGGACTTTAATTAAACAGCTCCTATGAATCCATCACCTCATTTTTAAGAAGATTCATTAAGTAGTCGTGTTGAGAAATACTTTGACATTTTGTCAATTTCTCATATCTCTTATTTTCTTGGCAGGTCAGTGACTAAAGAAATTTCTGAAACTCCAGGAACTGTATTAGTTTTAACTGAAAGTTTTGTTTGAACATCTACTTTACTCACATCGAGCCCTAAATTCAGGTTTTCCTACCGGTGTGTGTATAGTTTAAATAGGTATATATTTAACTGATGTAAAATGTATCTCCATGTGAGACTATGCTAAGGTTGACACACTGGGTCAACTTAAGAAGTCTAGAAGCTTACCTAACTCAGCAGCTCTACATCCCGGAATGTAGAGGACCTGCCTTTACCACTCTTGGGTGTTTACTGTGTCAAACTGAGAAATTTAGAAGTTTAACTGAGTGATTCAGCAGGGGACCAGGGTCCTTACTTTGTGAACATCCTGAGGACGGCCCAGCAATGGTGTGTAGAGGGATAGTCTGCTTGCAGTATAAGGGATGAGAAGAGGCTTGCTCCCTCCCCCTACCTTTACTCTTGCTGCTTTTGCTGTCTTCCTCAAACTTGAAGTGTAGCCCCTGTGCCATGTCACTCTGTCTTGGAGCCAGCTGATTATGTATTGAAATCTCCACAAACTGTGAGCTAAATAAACATTTCCTTTCTTAATTTTGGGCATTGAGTATTTAATCTCATCAATGAGAGAAAAGTAACCAAAACCAACTGTATGTATGTATTTATATGTATACATATGCATAATTGTTGCTATGGTTTATTCCTAGATGCTCCTCCAAAACCTCAGGCAGTCATGGGGAAGGGATTCAGAGGCAGCTGTTTCTGGATTGTGTGATGCTGGGATCAAGTGTGTGTGATTACTAATGTAGTCCACTGATTGGTTTAGCATAGTTCTGGGTAGCATTAAGGGTACCCTAACCTGTTTGTGAGAGCTTTTCTTCCAAAAGGTGGTTAGTCTGGGTAAGACACAAGGGATCAAAATGAGTCACTGTTTGTGGGTTACTTGTTACTCTCTTGCTGCTAGCTGCCTTCTGCCTGCTCTGCTATGGACTCTGTCCTCCATGATGCCCTCCATGATGCCCTCTATGATGCCCTCCATGATGTCCTCTATGTGCCACCTTACCTTGCAGCACACAGATTATGAACTGAAATTCCTACAAACTGTGAGTCAAATAAACCTTTCATTGTTCAACTTTGGAGGTCAGGTATTTTGTGTCAGCAATGAGAAAAGTAACTGTGACAATTTTGTGTGCACATTCTCAACCAATTTCAACTCGATCATATTGGAGTAGGGTATGATAATATATTATCATCCATTACAGTTTTAAATGTACAGTGCAAGTAAGCAGATAAGAATGTGAATGATGAATATTTCTTCAGGGAAAACTAGTAATTTTGTTGCTATTTCAAAGGAAATGAACTTTCAACAAACTATTAAAAACATGAACACCAAATAACCATAAAATATAAACTATCTGTTCTATACTGAATAATTATTAGCTTTTGAGTCATGTTCAATTTATGTATCAGTAGAATGCAACTTGATATGATTTTAAAATACCCAACAGACTTACCTTGTAAGGAAAACTTTATGTCCTCATTATCATATAACTAGAAAAGAAAAGTAAATTAGAACTAACAGAAAACTCATGAAGAAAGTGATTATATTGATAAAACTGTGTCCACATGGAATAGAGCTGAAAATGAAAACCAATAACTATAGAAACTATTCATGTCATTATGCAAATATTAAACGTGAACAGCTGGTAGAGAGAAGAAATTATCATGCCTAGTATTTAATAGCCAAGTTGTTATATAAACACCTTTTACTGTTGGGAAAGTAATTGTCTTAAATCAAATGCTTCAATCAACATTTATAAGATTGTGTCATGTTTCTACAAGCAAAGAAATTATTGAGCTTTTTTCCCATCCCCTATTTAGATCAGACTGTAAATAAACATACTCAAATAATCATTCAGGAAGGTATTTAGTAGTAGCAAACAAAATAGTATTATAAAGGTATATAGGAAATATAACATTAGATAAAAAATCTTTATAAAATATATGATACATAAGTTTTAGACTCAAAATACAACATTAATGCAATTAAAGTCGTGATAGTTGATGGAGATTTGTGAAAAGTAAAAAGGGAAAATTGCAACTTATTGAGAGCATATAAATTGCTAAGGTGGATAATTTAGTATATTATATAGTAGAATTCAGTGCTATAAGATATTATCTATATCATATACACATAGTAATATTAATATATACACATATAATTATATATATGGTAATCTAATTAGTGTGAAAATAAAAATAAAAATGACTTGTACAAAATCAAACAATTGGGAAAGGTCATGAAAATGCTGCTAAACTTAACCTAGTAACAAAGATCTGAGCTCTTTGTTCATAAATTGCATGAAAAATTCATTTGAAATAGTGAGGAAGGTGAGTAAGGCTAACCTTAGGGTTTTACAAGTCCATCTTTTCATTGAATGGCATTTGACAACATCATTCACTGTATTTTTTTTATTTTAAGTAATAAAACAGAAAAATCAAAAGACAAACAATCCAACAGCAACAATAACAAAATTTAGTGATATAGATTCCAAAACAAGATGATAGGAACTTCACAATGGTTGTTATATTGCATATTGCTATCTTCAGAATAGCTGCTCAGTTATATACAGGCATGCAAGATTGATCAAACAGCATGAGTACTAAATCTTCCTTTCCATGAACTAATAGAATTTTACTGTATTTTTAAAATCATGCTTCATAAAGGTACTTAGAAAAAAGACTTTCAAGACTTCTTTAGAACCTTGCAAGAATAATGGGAGGAGAATATTTTCAAAGGGGGATTAAAGTGTCTTTACTTCAATAACTTTATAAATGGAAATATTCACTTAATGCTTATTCACCTTATGATCATGTCTCATTTGTAAGTTATGAAATATAGCTTTGAAAACAAAAGGAATATATGACATAAGTGGTATAATTAAACAACACTACAAATAACCTTAAATCAACATTTACCCCATCTAATTTTTCAACACAGAAAACAGAGAATACATAGTGAAACTTTCATTTCCTAATGTAATATTTTCTATAGTGCCTTGTAAAATAATAAGCCATTTTATCATTGTGTAATGCACTCATTGACTTATATAATTTTAGGATTTCTATTTGGAATTATTTCAGTACTACTTCTTGTCTTATAATTTGAACCTACACATTATATAAAATTATGTAACCATGAGTAGATAGTTCACTGTTTTCGCAAATATGTTATTAATTTAGTCACAAATGAAGGATATTTTTTCATGAGTTGCTGATATGAAATGCCTGTTCATATTATTTACTACATTTTTCCATTCATATCTTTCATATTCTTTGACTTTCTATTGTCTAAAAATAAAGCTATTATACTAGACTAATGTTCATTTTATATGATGCAAGTATCTTCTCTGAGCATGTGGATTATTTTCTCATTCTCTTTAAAATGTGTTAATTATCAGTGGTTTTTCAATTCAAATATTTTGAATAATTCAGATTTTTCATAATTTTGACTTCAGCAATCCTTAACCCTACTTCCACTACACTTGCCTTGTAGGAGTGCTATGTGACAAGTGACTCTGGAAGAAATGCAGAATATGGGATCTCATGACTCTCTAAAACACATAGAAATTTTAATCGTGGCAACTATCCATGCACAAGGACATCTTCATGAAATCTACCAAACCAGAAAATCAGTCTGACACCGCATAGACCATAGAACTAAAGAAACCACATTCAAAGGTGAGAAAAATGGTCTCACTCTAACCCTGCCATGGACTTCCCCGTCTGCAAACCTGGCAGAGCACTGCACACATGCATTTTTTCTAGTTCTCCTTCTTTCTACTTTGGAAAAGAGAAACATGAGCAAATACACAGCTCCCTTTGCATTCTGACATAATTCTCAGGAATCTCATTCCTATTTCCTGAAGGATACAGAAGGCAGTGATGTAGGTATGCCACCTGGGGTCAGGTATAAACAAAGCAAGAATCTCACAAAGACCAAGGTTTAAATCTAATGGTAACTCTGTGTATGTACATGCCATTGGTGCTGCCCAATCAGAAGAGCCAGGCATTCTAAGAAGCCAATCTGCACCTTCACAAATATGCTGGGAAGTTTGCCTGGCCTGAATGGCCAACCTCTTGAACCAGTGTCATGTCCTACCCTAGATTTCAACCACAAAGAGATTTAAACATCACTGTGAATTTCAGTGAAATAAGCTAATATTGTCATACTCAGGTGTTTAAAATAGTACACGGTTCAGTTTCAAAACCCACTCTATGGCCACTCTCCTGCATGGGGAGGAAAACTTTAGCCATACAACTATACTGAGCATAGCAGCTCGCCAACAATCTTAAGCAGTAATTTCCACCTCAACAATGTACTTCTATTGTAAATCTACTCAACTGCAAAATGAAGGTATTGTTAGTACTTGACTAGTGTTCAATCTGATTAAAGATAATTGCTGAGCTCAGCAAGCTACTCCATCCAAACTCAGCACAAAGGCAAAGAGCTCAGTCATAAAGAAAATCTGAAGCAAATTTTACCAACCATTTGTCAATTGGAAACCAAACAACAAATTAAAGTATTGTCTTGGTCTGCTTTCTGTCATTGTAGTTAGTACCTGTCATAATATTCTAATTAGGTCCCATGTCTTTGAGCTTCCACTACCTTTGAAGCATGGCAGTTTGGAGACTCAAACACTTGGTTCCTTGAAAATCATTTTAGATCCAAACTGTAAGTGTAGTGAGAATTAGTCAATGCCAGTGAATATGTGTAAAATTTACAAAGATGATTCTCTACTCCCGTGCACATACCTCAACAAAATCATAAAAGTTATGAAGATTTAGCAAATCAGGACACATACAAAAGAAATTAGCATAGTTTCAGGTGTGGACCCATTAAATAGAAGTGACATTATATTCAGAATAATCCTTTAAAAGAAATCCCATAGAGTAAAAAGGCACACAAATAAATATAAATGAAACTTGGAAAACAATCCACAAATAACATGAGAGTCTTGACAAAGGACTGAAATAAGAAAAAGAAATCCTACCAATAAGAATTTAATGGCTAACCAGAAATAATGAAAAAGAATTTTAACAGCCAGCATAATCAAGCTGTAGAAAGTATTACTATGTTCAAAGACAGAATATTTGAAATAATCTAATCAGAAGTTCAAAAAGATAAAAGATGAAAAGTGTGTACATGAATTTGGGATGTCCACCAAAGACCAAATGTTGACTAGCACAGTTCTCAGGGGGCAAAATAAAGAAATAAAAATCCAGAAAGTGTATTTTAAGAAGTGCCAGAAGTCTTTCATAATCTGAGGGAAAATGAGAAGGTCTAAGGGTAGGAAGTACAGAGATCTCCTTCCAAATTCAACCCAAAAGGGAGGGGATCAAAACACCTAAAAGTCAAATGTCAAAAATAAACATGACAACTTTGGAAAACAGCAAGAAATAACATAAACATGTCAAGAGTCTCAGCACATTTCTAAGCAGAAATTCTACATGAAGTAGAGTGAAATAATACAGAGACCTCCAAAAAGTAATTTCTATGTAAGTATAACTTAATCAATAAATATTTCTTTCTGAAATTAGAGATAAAATTTTCTAAAATGAATGAAAGCTGAAGGAATTTATTATCACAAAACGTTGTGTTAAACAGCTTTACATTACAACAACAGAATACCTGAGACAACCAATTTGTAAAGAAGGAAGATTCATTGAGGCCCCCAGGTTTGGAGGTGTCAGGCCGTGGTTAGTGGCCCTCATTATTTTTGGCCCTGTACCAACACTTCCTCATAGTGGGACAGAGTGGTGAAACTATAAAGAGAGATGGATGAAGGGGCTGGAATTTCAATATACTCTTCAAAGATGAATATAAACATCATGTAGTACAAAAATGTCATACAATAAAAAGGGTAACACCAAGACACTTTATCTTGACTTCTGTTTTAGTCAGGGTTTGCTTTAAAATTCTAATTCTGTCACCTGTGGGATTTATGGAGAAATATTTGTCTTTCAGGTATAAAAAATATGACAAATTCACCCAGTATCAGTCTAAACAAAACTTACGGAATTATTTCAAAATATTTACCCAAAGAATGAGACACAAAAAATTCAGGAAATCTGTCCACATACTAAAGACCCTAAAGAATGCAACTGAGGACCTGGATCCCATGGAAATATCCTGCATGAGTCCCACTGAAGACCTAGAACCCATGACAATGATTCAAGCAAGTCTGTTTCATGGATTTGCACTGGGAAGACCCAAAGATCAGCAGTGAAACTTAGAAAACATGTGTCAATGGGATGATAGAACTGTGCCATAGTAGGTTGAGGGTTCTGCACCAGAGCTGGGAATCAATATTTAAAATAAGGACCAGGATGTCCCTGAAAAGTACCGGAGCCTTCCTCAGCAACAATGAGGTCCTGCGCCCATCTTATGATGAGAACAGCCGAGTTTATATCAGGAAGCCTGCATGACAAACTTCTCATGGAGCTTGAACAGCACACCATCTTCCCCTCCAGAGCCAGGAAACAATGCTCAAAGTAAGGACCAAATCTCTGCCAAAGTGAATTGCAGCCATTCTCAGTGACAAAAAAGGCCTGAGCTCCTCTGTTGATGAGAACAGCCAAGTTTACACCAGGAAAGTTTAACAAGCTCCTACAGGAGAACAAAGGGAAACAGGATAACCAAAAACACCCAGGAAAGCCAACAACACCTCTTCCTCTCCAGTTCGTCTTTTTGTGTTGCCAACTGTCCACAGGTGCCATCCATACCCAGCACTACACTGATCCAGTTCAACTAGTTGTTACCAGCTGGCCACTAGTTGTCAACCTACCATAATCCACTACCAGTCAACTTGATAACCATACACATTTCCTTAAACCATAGGCTACAGTGGCAGATTTGTGAAAATTTAGCATGTCTTGGTCTATTCGGGTTTACATTACTAACTACATATATACAGTTCTTACTGTACTCATTCCTGCACCAAAAACAAAATATTCGAATGGTGGCCAAAATTCAAGGTTAAAACCACAATGCTTTGTTTAACCTGATTACAAACTCATACCTAACAACTACTTTAAAATCAGAATAAACGAACTATTACAATCACAGACTTTGCTTCACATACTTTCAACAGAGTCTAGAATACTAAAAATGAGATCTGCAGTCAAAACACACTCTTCCCTTCAGGTGAAAGACTTCAGTTCATTTTTCCATTGTCCTGTTCTTCTGAGCACCACACTGTCCTCTACATTATCCTTGCAACCCATAGTTCCACTAGTGTCTTCCACCCGGCCAGATTCTTCAAATCCCCTTGCTGGCTCCTCACTCTAATTTTAAACATAGGTCTGACCAAAAAGTCTCAATAGTAAGCATGGTACCTTCCCAACAGTAGATTAAACTGAAATTTTTCTGCCACCCAGGTGCAGACCAACTTTTAGCCAAAACACATACTGCCTAAGAATCCAGCCGCCAAAGCAGTCCTTCTAGTAGAAGCCTCCTGGCCTTCCTCTTAACTGGCAGCATTTCCCTCAATACTCTGATTTTCCAGGCTCTGACCAGTCTCCAATACAGTTTATAGCATCTAAGGGCTGCCTCTTTTGGTCAAGCTCTCAAAACTTTTTCAGATTAATTCCCAAGGATCTTAAGCCATTTGGCCAAGCAAAATCACAGCAAAGACCTCACTTTCTTGGTACCAGTTTCTGTGTTGGTTACTTTTCTTTCATGGCTGAGATAAAATACCTAATACCCAAAATTAAGGAAGGAAAGGTTTATTTAACTTACAGTTTGTGGAGGTTTCAGTCCTTAGCTGGCTGGCTCCAAAGCAGAGTGGCACATGGCAGAGAGCAACAGTTCATGGTGGTAGAAAACAGCAAAAGCAACAAGAGCAAAAAGGGAGGAGCAGAGTTCCTCCTAAGTGATCTGGAGGCATTTTCACAGAAACAAGGTCCTGAGCATCTTCGATGATGAAAACAGCAAGTTCACATCAGGAAAAAAAGTCAACAAGCTCCTCCAGGAGAGCCAGTGGTGACAGGAGAACCAACAACACCCAAAGGACCAACACCTCTTCTTCTCCAGTTTTCCTTTTTATGTTGGCAACAGCCCTCAGGTGGGAAATCTGTATCCAGGCACCACACTGACTAGGTTCAACTAGTTGCTACAAGTTGATCACCAGTTGTCAATTCACCACAACATCTTACAAAAAAAAAAGAGAGAGAGGGAAATATTTAAATCAATACATTCATATGAAAGCAGAATCATTAAAGCTGATGCTCAGGAGAAGAAATTTTAAGATTACTAGGTGCACTTATATGCAAAAAAAATTGCAAAATCTAGATAGGTTTCTAGACACATGAAATCTATCAAGGCTAAATCATGAATGATTAGGAGAAATCAACAGATCATTAATTAGTAAGAACACTGAATCAGAAATAAAATGTCTACCATTAATATCCAATACTAATTGACTCCATTGATGAATTCTAATAAACTTTTAAATAATAACTACTATCAAACTTTTGAAACTTTTTCAAAAAGTAAAAATGTAAGGAAGATTCAAACTCTTTTACTGAGACCAGGATTAGCATGAAACCTTAGCCAGAGGAGAGATCAGTAGTAAAGTATATTGTAGGCTAATATCTTAGATAGATGTAAAAACAGATATCTTCAAAATACTAATAAAGTGCATATAACAACTATATAGTTATTCATCGTGATCAAATGGTATTCATTCTTTCATGTTTCAACATTTATAAACTCACATGGACAGAATACATAAAAAAGTTCATATTGTAATCTTTTGTGGTTAAAAACTCTTAGCAAGTTAAATATACAAAGTTTGTTTGCCAGTGCAATAAAGTTCATATATCAATAACCTAAACCTAACATCAAATTGAATAAGAAAAATTACAAAGCTTTTCTCAAGCTTTTTCTTTGAATTAAGCAAGGTTACCTATTTTTACCACTTCTATTACATACAGTAAAGGAAGCCTTAGTGAGACCCTCACAGTGTAAAACAGAAAAAATCATTTCAATTACATGTGAAGAGAATAAATTATCATTATCTGTAGATAATATGATTTTTTACACAGAAATACAAAAAATACACACACACACAAACAGAATTAATAATTAAATTCAAGAAAGTTTCAGAATTTAAAATCAAAGGTATCAGGAGCATTTCTATATGCTAACAAAAATTATCCTAAAGAGAACCAAGAAAACATTGATTAAATTTAATTTTAAAAAAATTAAACCCAGAAAGAAAAATTTACTCCTATAAACCTCTAGAATTCTTGAGAGTCCTCTTCAAAAAGCAAGACTTCAGTGAAACTAAAATAAGTAAATGGATCTTTTTAAAACTGTGACTCTTGGACTCTTGATAATTTATCTGACATCCTCTCTGACATCAATTCTCCACAGGAAGTGTGGAATTCTGACCTGCTCCTCATGTTTGGGCTAAATAATGAAGTTTATTCCTGTCATCAAATAGGCAACTTAATGGTCATTAGTTCTTTTCTAGTTTTTTTCTAATAGTTTTTTTCTTCCTGTTTAACACAGCCACTGAGCCACAATATCCAACATATTTGGAGGGGACATAGTTCCCAGTAGGTGGAATCCACCTCTCCTGGGAGCTGGAAATAGCTATAAAATAGAGACCTCCATTCCCTCAGCACCCATAAAGGATTACAAGCATATGCATCTCTCGGGGAAATGAGACAGAAAGATAAGGTGTTTCTAAAGCCAGGTGCAGAAGGACCTGTGACAAGATCCTGGGACAGGCATGCAGAACAATTCTTGGAGTCCTACACATGGGTTTCATGGGAGAGAGAACTCAAGCAGGTGTTTAATAAGGTGATCTTGACATGACACCAGCATAGGAAATATAAAAAAGGGCTGCTTGCCATTAAATGCTCACTGGTGCCTCTTCCTACACTTCAGGGTGTATTTTTGTTTTTATCTTTTCCTTCCTTCCTCTCTTTTCACATGGCTCAAACTCACTATCCAGAGCCATTTTTCCCTTATCCTTCTGTGTGTTTTTCTACATTTAATAAATACAAAACTTTGCCACTATTTTAAAAAATTTCCACTACGCTTGCAGGAAAAGAAAATTAAAACCACAACACAATATTACATCATACCTATCCTAATGATTTAGTTAAAAAAAAATAGCTATTGACAAATATGTGAACAAACAGAACTCTCCAGTAGTTTAGTAGAATGCAAATTAGTAAAACCATTGTACAAAATGGAGATTTTTCAAAAGATTAAAAATAGAATTACCATTATTTTCTGAGTATTTGACACCTGAATTTGAAAGCACTCTGCATATGAGATATCTATACTGTTATACCCATGGCAACAGGACTCAAAACTGCAAAGGTATTGAGTCAGCCTGTGTCCAAATCTAGTGAAAGAGATAAAAGTATATTGATATATATGTGTGTATATGTATACACACGTATATATGTGGATGAAATTGGACAACATTATCACAAATAAATACAATATAAGGTTAATTGATCAATTGATTTGCATACAGATCTGAGATATTAATGTAAATGCATTCATTATTATATAGTCAGAGATTATCTATTTTCATTATGGATTTCTGACTCCCATAGAGTGTATTCTTTCGCAAGGTTGGATAGTTTCCACCATAAAAATATTAAACACAAACTTTGCTCTTATTTTTAAAGAGAAAGTGTCAAACACTTTATCTTAAACATTTGTATTTTCTAGAATTTTTTTAAATAGCATGCATCATTGTCACAAAATATCTGTTCTTCACACTTCATACGCTTTTTCCAAAAAATTTTATTCATCATTTTAAATATAAATTATTTTGCATTATATTGTTTTCCCATATCTGAACTATTTGCCTGGTTGGGCAAGAAATAGTACCATGAATCAATAAATAGAACTGTATCAAAGTAAAACATTTCTGAACAGCAAAAGAAACAACACAGTGAAAAGGCAACCTACGAATTGGAATAAAAATTTGTAAACTATTCTTCAGAGAACTAACATTATGAATATATAAATAAATTAAAAAGAGACCCCCACATAAAAGACAAAAGACTCAATCAAAAAATGAGCAAGTGAAATGAACAGATTCCCTCTCAGAAGTTCAAATGGTCATGTTACAGGCAGTTAGTTAGAAATATTATAGGCAGACACACAGGGCTGGGAGCCAGAGCAGAAGTTCAGATACCTTGCAGCCTTGGAAGAGACAATCATCTCCTGCTGTGGGCCAGATCTCAAGACAAAAGCCAAAGCAAACACAATCACTTCCTATTGGTCTGCAGTACAAATAGTTCTCTGTCACCTTGAGGAAGTCAGGAGTCAGTATCCCACTCCCCTACAGAAGAGCCACTGCTACTAAGCATGCCCACCTACTACGTGACTCTCTCCCTCATTTGCTCCTAATTTAATCAATTTTAACTGAGCAATTTATCTTATTGGTTGACCACAGTTCTGTCCCACTGTATGCCCATCCTGTGAGTTCCTATTTTTCCCACCTTGGACCCATCTTGCCTCCTGATTTTGCTCTATTAAAGTCTCTAGAAAAGACAGAGTCCTTGGCAACCCACTCGGGACCCCTTCTCTCTCTCATACAGAATATTTCTTTCCTCAATAAATACATTTCGCTCTTAACCTCTGTGGTTCCTAAAATTCATTCTTAGATTTTAGAGAACACGCATTTGTACTGGACATATAGTAGGTCAGGAGTTAAAATTACTGGCCATAAATTGACATATTGCCTTTGTGTAGTGAATATTTGTGTCTAATATGTTTTTGTTTTAAAAATCCATTTTTATATATAGTCACACTGTTTTTGTTTTGGCTACCATTCCTCTTTAAATAATTATTTAATAGAATTAAAGAATAGTTTAATGGAATAAATACTATTTAAGTGGAGTGTCAGATTTTTAAAAAGACAGTAAGCAAGTACATGGTCTCTTTAATCCTCTTATACCCATTCCACATAATTTTTCTTATGAAATGTATTAATGTGATATATTTATTACAATTAAGAATAATGTATTACTAGTAAAAGAAGTTTAAACTTACAGCTCATTCTTTGGGTTGTAAAATCCAGGTTATCAACAAATACGTAATGACTTGTTTCCACTATAACAATGTCATATATAATATTTTCATTGCCTTAAAATTCTTGTTGGTGCTGAGTTTGCCTGTTCTTCTCTTTCTAATCTTCTGACAATCACTGATACTGTTTTCAGTCTTCATAATTTGGTCTTTTGCAGAACTCCACAGAGTTGGAATTATGGATTATGTAGTCCTCTCAGAATTGTTTCTTTCATTTGGTAATATAAACTCATCTGTCAAATTAGCTATATGTTATTTTGCTGAATTAGCACCTCTGCTGTTATTACCAAATATTATTCATTTTAAATGAACAGTATTGTTGGTGTTACGTGTCAAAAGCCATGTCTCAAAAGCCAAGGTTACCTAGTATTTCTTTTATGTCATCTTTAAAGAGTTTCACAATTTCATGTTTTACATTTAGCTCTAGCACCTCTTTTAAGTTAATATTTATGAACAGGCAAGAGCTGTGATATTTTCAGTCATTTGCTTGTGAATAATCATTCATATTTCATTTGTTGAAAAGGGTACAATTCCTTCATGGAATATTTGTTGCTTTTTTTTCTTTATACTTTTAAAAAAATATCCTGGTTCCTGATGATGTCTCCCTTTAAATATATTTAATTTGATGTTTAAAATCTAGTGTCACAATTTCCTGTAATGGCACATGCATTTTTTGTTATTTACCAATAGATACTTAATGGTCTCAACAAATTTATGATATTCTCTTTTGTCTTTTTATCAAAAACATATTCTTATGAATTTTATGAAGATTACATTAGTCTATATGCATTTAAGCACTTTTAAGGGAATAAAATTGTTGAGTTTATCTCATTACTTTTTACATTGATGTATTTGAAACTTTATACCTAACTGGCATTTTTTAATGTTGGGGCACAATTGTTGCATAGAAATGTACGCATGTGATGGTCAATTTACAGATATTTCTAGAGGACTGACCGTGTTGCTGTTCTGCTGTCTGGTAAATTCAGCTGACCCTGACATGACCCTGAGCAATTGCCTAGACCTCAAGGCACCTGGGGCTGACCTGTGCTCCTTCGGTAAAAGCTCTCTCCTGAGCATTCCTATGTTATGGTAATGTCCTTAATCACTCTCTTTCAGTCAAGGCTCTCTCTCCAGCAGAACGATTCCTATATTATGGAGATACCCTTAGGTTTACTCATTCTGTGAGAGCCTCCTCCCCCGGATTCCTGGAGTGTTTCCATTGTTTCAAGACCAGCTGCTGTCAATCTATGATTCAATGTGTGTAACCAATCATGTAAGGTTTGGACACTTGCTTTGTACCGCCCACTTCTAATTCCATACAGACTCAACTCCTACTTGGTTCAGAGCGGTTGCTTGGGAGGAATTATCCTTGCAACAGTCCACTGGGGTGAACTTCTAACGCTGGTGTAAGATTAAATGCTGCCTTCTTATCTCCCTTGTGCAAAGAATCTTCTTTTTGGTTTGTCTTGGTTTGGCTTTGGAAATTTCCCACAACATTAATGCTTTTGTTTGACTAATTAATGTGCACTTTCAACACAAGTGTACGTCTTATATATTTTATTGGTGAGTGATAAAATTCAAGACAACTCATTTTTGATCCAACTTACTTTTTTTATTTTAAAAAGAATAGAACAAAACAACAAAAGAAAACAAAACTAAACAATGGGACTGGACTTCAAAAACAGCACTGTGCGTGGCTTCTTCCTACCAGAGGTTCTCAGCGTGGCGGAGAGGTCAGGGCAGCTGCTCTGGGACGTTCTCGCTGGGCAGTGGAGCCCCGGGGCGTGGCTTCTCCCCTGCAGGGACACGGGGAAGGCTCAGGGGTGATGGGTTTTGTCTTTCTAATGAATTGATGGTTACACTTTGCAAGTTTTCCGGTGGTCCACAGACCATAGAAAGATAGCGCTTTGGGCTCCAGCTTGAAATCAACAGCTTCAGAAAACTGCTGACTGATTTATGGTCATCGCCAATTTACATTTAACAGTTATAATAACTATTTTAAAAGAAATGTTTCTTTAAAATATAAGAAAAAATACTCAGCTGGTTAAGTACAGAGCTTGGTGAAATGTAATACCGTGGACACAATTTTAACCATTAGACATAACAATAGAATAGTATCTGTGACTGTATCTCAGAAAAACTCATGTCCCATTTACAGACACTGCATTTCTATCTACTCAAAGGTTAAGTACAATGCTGTCATAGAATATCACTTATTTGACTTATTTTTAAAGTTTACATGAATGAAATCTAACAACAAGTACTCTTCATCTCTGTTCTACACTGTTAAAACTATAATTTTAAGAATGGTGGTTGATGTGACATCTTGCTGACTTTTTAATTTACTAGTATTGAGATTTTTAAAATGTCATAGCCTTATGGGACACCTTTAAAATTATATCATGAAATGTTTATTTAAAGCTTTCATATATCTACTGGACAACTGCTTATTGACCTATGAGTACTTTTATATTTTTATATGTATTCTTTATTTTTTGGTCCAAATATGTTTTCCTAGATTGTAGCTTTAACTTTATTGACTCTTAAACATGTTTCTGCATTTTTGTTGTTTGTGTTAATAAACAAATGGTTACATAATTTGTCGAATTATCAATTTGTTTTATGCTTAGTGAAATTTTTTATGTTAAAAATGGACCTACCTCAATGTCATGAAGATAATCCTTTGTCTTCTTTGAGCAGTTTAAGATTTTACATATATACAAACTTGTAATCTATCGTCATAAATTTTAACTATGGTTTAAGATCAGTTTTATGCTATGAGTTTTGCACAGTGGTTCATCGGTTGCTTTAGTAACATGGTTGAAACTGCAGTCCTGTTGCTCTTTGCTGTTAACATACTTTAGCATATTCAGTATATTCAGGTTTTCAGAGGTGATTTCTGAACTTGATTCATTACATAAGTCTGGGCCAAATATTATAACTTCAGTAATATATGAATTCTTCAAAAGCTGAACTCTGAGACTTTCAGTAGAATGATGGTTTACAATGTCTAATGAATAAGGAAAATGGAGTGATATTGGTCAAAGAGAGCAATTTCAATTATAAGATTAATAAGTTTGAGCATCTAACATTAAGTCATTAATGTATAGCATAGAAAAAAATGTATTGTATAGATATGATATACTACTTTGATGATTGTTTCATAATAAATTTAAATAGTAAATAACTATGCTTTACATCTTAAATCTGTACAATTACATTGTCAACTATACAGCAATAAAGATGTGAAAATTTTTAAAACCTTTACAAGCAATGATAGTAAACAATCCTGTATGGTAATAGAAATTTATTCATATATAGATACAAAATGTTCTACACACACACACACACACACACCTCCAAAAGAAAAAAGAGAATGTCAACAATGTGACATGCTATATATATTAACTTTATTGTAGTGATTATTTCACAATATACATCATGGGGAAAAATTTTTAAAAATGTTTCTAAAAGAATGTGCCAAAATTTGGATTTCAAAGGTCTATCAAGAGCACATATATTAAAGATGTAGTCCCTAGCTTGTCACTATTGAGAAGTGACAAAAATTATATTTAGCATCTAAGGGGAGTTCTTCTGGTAATTGGTGACACTTTCCTGAAGAAGATTGTGAGACTGACTCCTTCCTTTCCCTCTCCTAATATATTACAATTTGATTTAATCTATTATACCTTCATAAAACTGGTACTCAAAATATGAATTTTTAAATTTTAATTTCCACTGTTTTACATTTTTTGTTTATAAAAAAGAATGGAAAGATTTCTAAATGTTTAGGATGCACCCAATACCTGACAAAAGCACAAAACTTTTCCTTTAATATATTTAAACTTTAAAGCATTTATTATATCTTTAGTCAACAATAATACTGTACATATCTATAAAACACTACGTTTTGTTATGATATATACAAGCATTGTGAATTAGTTAAACCAGAATAGTTAATTCTGAGCTAAATCCCTAGCAGTTATTCTTGGTTTTTTTTTTAGAATATTATAAATGGGATTCATTTCCTAATTTTATTCTCAGCATGGCCATTATCTGTGTGTTTAAATAAAAGCTACTGATTTTTGTATGTTGGTTTTACAATAATGTTTTTCTGAATTTATCAGGTCTAAAATTCTTCTGATATTCAGTATGTTCTAAGTAAAGGATCATACTGCCTGGAAATAAAAATGATTTGGCTTTTTCCTTGCCTAATCATAACTTTTATTTCTTTCTCTTACCTAATTTCTTGGGTTAAAATTCCAGACATTTTATTGAAAAAGGTTGGGTGGAGTAAGCATCCTTGTCTCATTTGTGATTGTTAGGAAAATGTTTTCATTATTTTCCCCATTTGGTATCATATTAAGTAGGTATGAAAGCATTTAATTTATACCTACCTTAGAACATCTTGATTTCTCCTTAAATTCTGGAGAATAACATTAGTGGATATAGTAATAGAGCTTGGTAGTTATGTTCTTTCAGAGGGTGAAATATATTATTGAATGCCCTGGAAGAGTATTGATGGGAAGTCTTTGGATATGCTGATGGATTTTCCCATGTAAGCGACATGTGCTTCTCTCTTTCAGATTTCAATCTTTGTGTTTATTCTGTATACGTGGGGTCTTAACTACAATATGACAAGTGGAAATTCTTTTCTGGATATGTTTATTTGAGGATCAAAATGCTTCCTATACTTGGATACTCATATATTAAGATTTGTGAAAATTTCTGCAATTTCACTTAATATAATTTCTATGCCATTAAAGTACAAAAGTGTGCTCCACTATACCAAAAATTCATAAATTGTCCTTTGATCATATGCCAGAATTCGTCCATGAATTATGAATTCCACTCATAATTTCTTACATTTTTTAAATGATTTTAATGTGACAATTCTTCAAACTTATTATTCAGTCCAGAAATTCTTTTTCTCTTTTATCTAGTCAGTTGGTGAGGCTTTCTACTTAATTATTTTTATTTGAGTCTTGATAGTATCTTTTCCAAAATTCTATTTTTTTCTTTTTCAGAATCTCCATCCTTGTATTTAAATGCTCTTTAGTATCCCACGTGGTCTTTTTTTAATTCTCTCAACTCTTTTGGATTGAAGCAGTAACTTTTGTCTCCCCAAGTAAAATTTTATAATCTCATGTTCTCATAACATTCTGTTATGTTTGAGGGCCACCAAAATAAAAATTGTTACAGCTTGAAAAACTGTCTTTGTTCTCCTGCCCACCTACAAGTTCTATGCCAAAGACCAACCCCCTTGACCAAGTGCATAAAAGCTGAAACAAATACTGAAACATTAGGAACTTTGGGAGGAGCCTCCGTGTTTTGTTTTGTTGTTTAATATTGCTTGCATTTCTTTGTTAAGATTTGTATATTTGTTTGGATGGATGTTTTCTTCTGCTTTTATCTGAGAGACATTTTAAGTAATCATTATTTTGATGATGCGTTGTGGGTTATCAGTTTATTGAGAAGTGTTTAAATTGAAGTGAACTTAATAGTGCATTGTCCCATTGCTTTTCTGCCTGTGAGTAGTGGTTTTGACACAGGGCCTTCTCTCTTGGATGAGCAGGAAGTCACTATTTCTGGAGGTTCCTCTCCTTGTTGGTTTTTATCTCTTTTCATGAAATAGTAGTATCTGCTACAGTGTAAGTGCAACAGGGTCTTGTACAGAGTAAGGTGCTATTTCTTGTCAAATGTAAATGGGCAAAGCTCAATAGCCACACACCTACACACCATGACTTGATCCCCAGTTACATCCAAGAGGAAAGAATTAAATAGCAGTAACAATTATAGCATTAAAAATACTTTGAGCCAGGGATGTATCTCAGCAGAATAAGCACCTGCTTGGCAAGCACAAAATCCTAGCTCGATTTCCAGTATAAAAAAAATTTCTAAAACATACAAGAGATGGAGGGAGGAAAGGAAAAGGGATAGGAAAGGGGGTGTTGAAGGAAAATTGAAGGAGGATAAAATGGAGGTGGAGTTTTGCAAGTGAGAAGAGGTGAAAGGAACAGGGGGATGGGAGGGGTAGGGAACCAATGAAAGAATTAAGATGTATCATATATACAGGTAGCAACTGAACACAGTGAGTGTAATTATGTCCTGCAAACATACACTAATAAAAATAAAAATTTAAAAGAAACAGTACAATAATAATGCTTTAGAAGCTACAAAAGTCAGGCCACCAGCATCATAAGAAGAAAACTGATCAAGAATATTGTAAAATAAACACAAACTAACAATGCAATTAGAACTGATCGCAAGAAAGGGGAAAAACAGCAGAAGTGAAGAAATTCTATCAAATTATACTGAAATAAAAATATGCATGAATGAAATGAATGAAAAATATAACATTTTAAAAAATGACAATGTCATAGAGGAAGAGAGAGAGATGAGAAACAGGGATTTTCCCAGCAGACAGCCTTCCGCCCGTGCGGTGTGCGCCTTCTCACCGGGGCTGACTGTGCTGGGGAGTCTGTGCTAAGGAGGCTGCGCAGGGTCACCGTGCAGACATCATCACCTTCCCCTGAGGGCCAAGTGCCTGGGTCACAGCAAGCCTCTTACTGGTCACACGACGTATGTGGCACAAGTTCAGTCCCATGAGCTCCACCCTTGTCCCTGGAGGTCTGACGCGGTGAGGCCCCAGAAAGCCCTCTCACCAGATCTCTGTTCTTTTAGAGATGAATATGCTTTTTTTTTTTTTTTTAAACCGGGGATCGAACTCATGACGGCATGCTTGTCAGGCAGGCGCTTATACCACTAAGCTAAATCCCCAGCCCCAAGATCTCTGTTCCTTTGCAGGCCATGCCAGGCAGGCAGCAGACACTCTCCTGTGAACCTCAGGCTATGAACCGACGGGCGCTGCTGATGTCCCCGTTACAGCAAGCAAGCAAGCCCCCTTCATAGACAGAGCCTGGGTGTCGCGTGGGTCCCAGTGAACAGACGGTGTAGGTTTACCTTGTGGATTTGAGCACCTCAGTCTTTGTAACTGGCACCTGGTAGATACTCAAGTCCTGATTTAGGATTACTCAGAACGTGGGGAGGGAGTGTTCAGACCTCCAAGCTCTGTGCTAGCGAGATAAGGGGCACAGAGACTGCGTGCTTTGCCCCCTACCCCTCAGCACAGGATTCCCTGGCTCCCTAGTGCCACCACACAGGACCTCTCGGTCCTGGACACACGTGGCCGGATCGGAGCTGCTCCGCTCTTCATCGGCCAGCGCTGGCCACGCTGCTGCACACGCCTCCCGGGTGGCTGGAGTCAGACAGTCTCCTCAATCACTGCTCTCTTGTGTGTCGCCTCACACCCACATCATGTGACAAGGAGTCCACAGCCACGCCCATGTATGATTTCTCTGAGTCTTTTGCTCCAGAGGACAGTCAAATCCCTAAAATAGGACCCTGATCGAAGTCTTCCAAGAGATTCCTGGGCGATATACTGAATTTCTTCTCTACAGTTTGCTATTGTTGCTATTCTCAGGCCAAATTTCTGAACTAGGTTTAAAGTTTGTGCAAACAATGGATTCATTCTCCGGTGTTAGAACTCCTGGTTTTTATTTATTATTAGAGTTTACTACAGTATCTGTCTTATTCTCCACTGGGAGTCATCACAACTTTCTTAACATTTCTCTCAACTCTCCACGTGCTCTGGATTTCTGGTAATTCTATATTGGCTCTCAGTTCTTTATTGGTTCTCACTTTCCATCGATGGGAAATAACCCCTCCGTTGTTGTATTGAGTCCTTTCACGGAGAGAATGAAAGCTGCAGCTTCCATCCTGACAGCATTCCAGGTGCCTCTCACTGAATTTTGTGCCCTTAGGTCACCAACGTTCCTTCCACAGCTACCCTCATCCCTGCCTTTTAGGCCACTTTTCCGCTCTTACCAGTTAGAACTTTTCATATTCCACATATAATTACTACAGTGTGGTATTTGTCTTTGTTCCTTGCTTATTTCACTTAGTGTGTTTTTTCAATTTATCTGTTTCTTTCTCTTTTTTTTTGTATTTTATTTTAAAGAGAAAAAATACCACAGGAAAAAACCTCTAGAAACAAGAGACATACAAACCACAGCTACAAGAATAGCAAACTCCCAAACGATAACAATATAGGCTTTCCAAACACGATGATAGGAGTTTAACAATGGTTGTGATGTTGGATATTGTTATTCTCAAAAGAGATGCTTAGACTGCTAGGTATAGACTTGCAAAATTGATCTAATAGCATGAGTGTTAACTGTTATTTTCCAAAAACTAATAGAATTAGTATGATCATCTTAGCTATTTTATGCATATATAAACAAATTTATACCTTTTCGCTTCCTTCTTTTCTCCTTTCCCCTATCCTAGTTGTCTTTCCCCTTTGAGAAATTTCTTATACTTTCACAATATCTAGTGTAGATTTTGAATCTTTACTCTTTCAGTTTCTTCTACTAGGGAGACAATATGGTATTTACATATGTGAGTCTGATTTAATTCACTTATGAGTATGGTCTCAAGTATTATCCATTTACCTATAAAAGTCTCAATGCAATCTTTCTTTATTGCTAAGTAGTACTACATTACAAAAAATACCATCTTTTTATTCCTCAGTTGATGGGCCTTTGGGTTGTTTCCAAGATTTGGCCATTACAAATTATGCTGCTATATACATGGATACACATATGTCACTCTGGTATGATGCTTTCAGTTCTTCTGGGAAAATGCCCAGAAAAGGGATAGCTTTGTTAAATGGGCTCACTAATCCTCCACACTGTTTGAGGAACCTCCACACTGATTTCCACAGAGGTTGCACCAGCCCACACTCCCACCAACAGAGGAGAAGGGTTCCTTTTTCCCCACAGCCCCTCCAGCATTTGTTATTGGTTGATTTCTTGCTCTTGGCCATTCTTTCTGGAGTGAGACGGAATCTTAGTGGTGTTTTAATTTGCATTTCTCAAATGACCAATGATGCTGAACACTTTTTCATATATTTATTTGCCATTTTATTTCTTTTTTCTTTTTGAAACCTGAGAAATATTCCATAACTTGTGTGCATCATATTTTCTTTATTCATTTATTTGTTGGTGGTTACTTCCGTTGCTTCCCTAATTTTTCTATTGTGAACAGTACTACAGTGAACATGAGCATACCGATATATCTTTATATATTGATTTATAATTCTTTGCATATATACCCAAAAAGGGTATATATGCAAAGGGGTATATATGCTGGCTCATAGGGAAATCCTGTTTTTAATTTTCTGAAGAACTTTTTACTGTTTCTAAAATGGCTGCAATTATTTATATTTCCATCAACAGTGTACAGATCTTCCTTTTTCTCTGCATCTTTGCCAATACTTGTCATCAATTTTATTTTTGACATTAGTCATTTTGGCAAGCATGAGGTGTCTTTCACCATGATTTTCATTTTCCTGATGAGTAGAGATGTTGAGTGTTTTTCATAAACTTGTTAACTATTGTTATAGCTTCTCTTGAGAAATATCTATTAGGTTGAACTTTTCAGAAGTAGGGTTATTTGTCTTGTGTTATGGAAATGAATATCCTGTGTATTTTGGATACTAGAACCTTATCAGGTACATAATTTACAAATATTTTATTCCAGTCTTTCCATTGTCTCTTTACTCTATTATTTTCTTTGCTAAGCAAAATCCTTAAGGTTGATACAACGTCATTTGTCTAACTTTACTCTACTTTGAGGGTCTTATATAAGAAAACATTTGTCACAATAATGTAGAACTTTATACTCTTTCAGATCATACGTAGTTTACTACCTTACATTAAATAAAACATTTAAAATTAAACATACTTTGAATAAATTTTCCTCAATGTTATTTTCTAGTAATTGCCTACTTCAATTTTTTTATATTTATTTATGTTACTATGAATCTTTGAGATATTGATAGAGCTATGGATTTAATTGTTTTATTATCTCAATTGGATAGACAGTTTTTCTAAGAGAATTTCTTAGAGTCCATTTTGTCTCAACAATTTGAGGGGGTCACCTTTATCAGGTGATACTTTTAATACATATGAGTGTTTAAATTTGAAATCTTTTATTTCATATAGTTGATTTGTTTGTTTCTTTAAGTTTTGTCATAAATTTCCCTTATCTAAACATCTAAAGGTAGTTTTTATTTGCAACCTAGGAGAAATCAGATGTAGAAGAGGTGGAAGCTTGACTTCTATATTTCAGTACCATCACAAGGTTGTTTTTGACCTTCTCATGGAAGCTAGTTGCGAACTAATTTATTTCCATGGATGCTCTTTCAACATTCTTCTAGGAACTTCTAGAGACAATGCTAATTTAATGCGTAAAATGGTTCACCAAAGATCATAAATAAAGAAAGCCACTAATAGATGAGGTGAAGATTCTGCTACTGCGTTTGAAGAATGCAGTTAAGGATGAAAAGAATGAGAAATCTTGTTACAAAAGACTAACTGGATTTAACAAAAAAAGGTCACATTTTACCCAGTAAGCTCTATTCTCCAAAGTCATAGAGTTTTCTTCTTTCTTGCAAAGTAAAAATCCCACTGGTGTAGCACGAAATAGCTCTTTTGAGGATCTCCATGGTCATTGTTCTTCATAGCTGAATTTGACACAAAATAGTGCCTTTAGAAAAAGCTTTGAATTTCAGAATAGCAAGATGCCTGCATTTAACCTGTAGAAATGATGGGGAATTAAACTGAGTAACAGGAATTAAACTGTTGTTATAATCAGAGGAAGAATGGCTTTTGGATATGAAGTGATGATTTCTATGCACATGAGTGACTATTTCCCTCTTTATCTAATGAAATATGAAAATTATGACTTGTTTCCTGTAGCTTTCCTGGCTCTATCCAATCATACTGAATATACTATACCATTGATTTTAGTTTTTAGAATTTACTAATGAAATTGGTATGACCAGTTAAATACATATTATAGGTATCTAGGCAGTGGCACATCACATCCTTGGATTAGTACCAGATAGAGAGAATGTTGTCTTTCCTTCATTCAATTATTTATTCAAAGAATGTCAAACAGGATACTGGATTCTTGTACTACAAATATAAAAGGTCCAAATCCTTTCATTATGGTGTTACTGCAAGACAGACACTATAATTGAAATACATTAAAAGCAAATAATCATAATGTCAATGTATAAGAAGTGAATGAAAATACAAAAGGAGTATTCAAATCTACCATGAAAACTTTTGGAATGCCTTTTAGAAGAAAAATCATTGTTTTAATGATTGAAGTCAACCATAAAACTGCAAGATTAGCACACAGAAAAATTAGTTAAGAGAAGAAGTGATATTTAAGAAGTCTATATTTTGGAATCTTGTGTCTGTACAGTTAAAAGTGTATGAACATTCTCCATCTTATTTCCATGATATTCCAGGTTTATGCTTTCTAAAAATCAAACAATATCTGGGAAGCAGCCAGAATACAGTCTAAAATATCTTTGGGACAGCTACATTTAGAAATTTAAGCTACTATACTAGTACTTACTACAAATTTAAGCATTATAAGCAATTTGGGTCTCTGAATGACTTTAACAGTGTTGGCTAATGCAGGATGGGGTGAGAATTCTCTTTGGTTCTTTTAGTTAATTTGAATAGCATGTATCTTTAAGGTACCATTAAAGGCTGATGTACTGATAGACGTATGTAAATTTCATACCATCTGTTTTCAGCTGCTGAAAATAATTTCCTGTTTGTTTTACATGCATACTTAACACTTAGACACAGACAAAGAACTGGTTTAATAGGAATCCATGTGGAAAATTGGAATTCAAAACAGAACTTAGGGTTAATCACAAAGCCAGGTATTAACTCTTAGAAAATAACTGCTGATTTTAAAAGATTAGATGGTAGAAACACAACAGCTTCTTAAAATCCAGGTGATTAATCGCCAGATGGCTCTGGACTGCAATGTACACTTGTTAAAGTACTTTCAGGTAGACATAGACAAAATAAAATGATTGTCAGTAGATATACTGAAACCTGAGGGCAAAACAGTTAATTTTACATTTGGTTTGCTGATGGGCAGCTGCTCACATGGTAGCATTAAGTACACACACACACACACACACACACACACACACACACGTGTGTGTATATATATAGTATACATCAGGACAAGAGTCTCATTTTAAGAAATATTTGAATATTCTCAAGATATCCCTCTTGTAATTGCATTGACACTGACTTTTGAGTTTATTTTGTTTAATGGCACTGAATTGCTTCTGTGAAATGAAAAAGCAGCCAAGAATTTCAGTGGCAGGTTTGATTGCATCCCTTGTTGTAGACTAGTTTCTGAATAATCTTATACCTTGATTACATAATCTTCTTTTCATGGTTTATCCTCCATCAAAATGAAAAACTATTCAGAGCTGATATTGTTCCCTAAGGTACATGTGTAGTACTCATGACTTGTATGTTTAAAAAAAGCATAATATTTGAATTTCAAATTTCTCAATTATTGAGCATGGATTTATTTATTTGAAATTCTGCAAGCTGAAAACATTCATATATGAATGAATACAATTTTCACAGTGATTTAATTCCTATGAGAACTTAAGTTTTTAGTCATTTGTTTAAAGCACTAAATGGTGACAATATTTATACACTGATCTGTCAATTCAGGGTAAAATTTATATTTTAGAAATGATGTTTTGCACAAAGATGTAAAAAGTAGGCTACCAGAATTTTCAAGTTCCCATACTGGCTTAGAATTTTATATTTAGCAGATGACAAAAGGCAAGCCCACAAATTCATCAGTGAGTTACTAAGCCACCAGGAAAAAGCAAACTGTAATGAGTATGGGAACCAGTCAAGCTGAGAGCTGTAGAATCTATAAGCTTTAAACAAAATGAGGTCATGATCTCATTCTGAACTGAATCATTTGGATGCACACAAACATCAAGATGACTTGTATGAAGCCCAGGAATTGCTGGTGAAAATTATGTAGTGTAGCACAATAATATGCAAATATATGGTATGGAACTCTAAAATGAAAACTTCCCATTAGTTAAATGCATTTACATCTGCAGTGAGTTGAATACAGCTCTTTTTTTTTTTAGTTTCTAAATATATGGAAGTTTCAGTTTAATAATTACAATCTCCAAAATCTCAATTTTTTATAACCAAATTAATCTCAGAAATCATTTAGAACTACAAGGTGATGTTTTATTATTAAGTGATACATATTGGGTTGGTAACATTAATTAAGTTATTGAGTTACCTTGAGCAGGATCTTTTTAAAGTAAAGAATAAAGTGACTCTAGGTTCTTAAATGTATAACTTAAGTTTTCCTAAAATATGAGCTCAAACTGAATTCATAAAATTGATTATCAAAACACAAATAACTTATGATACAATTTCATAAAAAACATGGTAAAAGGAACAGAAAATTCACAAAGTCATCAAAAGGAAGCCAAATATATATGCAGTATATAATCGTTGGAAATGAGGAAATAGAAGAGCTAGATTTCATTTTGAGGAAAATAAAGTTAGAAGGACTCACTGGAAACTGAAGTATCATTCTGACTGTGAATATTAAGAAATCCACAAAATAGTATCAGACTTCTCAACTATCAGCTGTAGCTAAAGTAAACTCTGAATAATATAAAAATAGGAGCAAAAATTATTTGCAAAGTTTAATAGGGAAACAGAAAAATAGACTATATTTAGTGATTTAGAGAAGAAAGCAAGAGAGGGTAAGCTGTTTAGGAAAAATTTAAGCAAGTCAGGGAAAATCCTAGAATGCCCAGAAAGTCAAGTCCACAAAGTTATATTGTGGACTACATAGGTTTTTTTTTTTTTTTTAAATAAATCTAAGTGTCACAGCAAACACAGGGGACATACAGAGCCCCACAGGCTTGTGCAGGACTGCAGGGGCGCTGCCAGCTGGTGTAATGGGGAGCTGCGGAAGGGAAAGCAAACCCCTGTCTGTGCTGAGGGGAGGCACTGCTGGTCCTCACAGGAATCACCTTGATGTCTCCATGCCCTCCGCCTACCAGCTCCGAGTTCAGAGGAGCAGCGTCAGCTGCCAGCAGACTCTTTCGGGCCCCTGATGGACGCTAGGACTTTCCTAACTGTAGGGCAGGGTGATCACGCATCCCACAGACTGTGGCCCAACATGGGCTGCCCTGAGATAGACATGGTGAGGTGAAATGCGTCTGCTGATGTAGGTTGTCATCCAGCAAAGTCCTAGGGACATCTGTGTGGGTAGCTCTGCAGTGTGTGTGTGCCAAATAGGAGAGGCTGAACTCTTCGGAATTCTCCTGGAGTCATTTTAGAGCAGTTCACTGTTCATTTAGTAGATAAAATGAAGTCAAGTATGTCAAGGTATCTTTTGCTACTGAGGAAGGCTTTGAACACTTTGAAAAAGAAACCTTGCCTCTTGTTTTTATCCCTGAGACAGTAAAGATCTTTGCCTAAACTTCAAAAAATGCTAGAAATAGACTTTATATTATTTTCAAGAATGAATAAAAGACTCAGGGATAGTAGAGGTATTGCACATGATTGTACAGACTACATGCTTTTTCAGATTACAAAATTAAATTAAATCAAAAAGGCCTGAAATTGGAGTTTTCTGTCTCTTATGGAACTCTGAGCCTTACTGAATACAATGAAAATTTTACATGTTGTTAGTTGATGTGTGACCATGTGACCTGGTACTCTGTTAATACAGCATGAACTAAACAAAATTATTTATTTTTCGATATTGAATACAAAAAGAAAGAACCACAATTCTCTGGATCTAAATCAGCATTTTCTCTTTGTATAACATACCTTTATAAAATTATTTCATAATTCAAATGACTATTAATCATTAATAATTCATATAACTAATAATTAAAATGACTATTTTTAACTGTTTCAGAAACTCAGCCCTGAGAAGAAGGAGCAACACTAATCCTTATAAGGAACTGAGTGTCTGGATATTAAAATAATGCTTTTGTCTCACACACTGTGAGTTACAGCAACACAGCCCACACTTGCTTTAATACTTGCCTGGTTTCCAATAATGAGAGAGCCAAGTTAAGACACATTAGTCAGAACTGAACAAAGAGTACTTTAACAAATTACTCCATTAACTTTACTATTTTAAGACTCAAGAGGTATCCATTTAAACCGCATGTACTTTTATTTTATGTGGACTCAAGGCCTTCCAGAAATATGATTTTTAAAAAGCTACTAGACAAAAAAGCATTGGCAATTAGTAAGCAGTATTTTGATGAATAAGGCACATCAAATCCATAGTAATAAAACAACTTTTTCCTAAAAATCCTATTGATAGTACTGCATATTTCTCTGCATGTTTACACGTAAGACAAAGTTTTTGTATAAGACAATACAAATAATAGATGTAATTTGCATTGAGATGCTGATAAAAGCTCATAGAATTTCAACTTTCTCATATTGATCAATATTTATTTATGTCTCATCTTATTAGATATAAGAATTAACATTTTTCTTGCTCCTTATGAAGTTTATTTTACCTGAGAGATAGATTTTATTAATTTGTAAAGCTCTACTACTAGGTGGAAAGCTGCTACTGTCTTACACAAACAACTGATACCTCCTGGCAGTGGAATTCCAGGGATCCTCCATCCTGATCACGGAAGAGTTTTTTTTTCTAATGCTGACTCAGAGGCTTCTAGGAATCAGATACCGACAGTTTGATTTTTTTATGTTTTCTTAGTCTTTGGAAACTTGTAGCTAAATCCATTCATTTAAAAAAAAAAAGTCAGTCTTTAAGCTCATGCTTTGCCATTTTTGACAAAGTGGGTTCTTTGTTTATAGATACAGTCTGAACCACGTAACAGTTTAGTAAAACTAGTTAAGATAAAAATAAGAGACGAGAGAAAGAAAAATACGATGCCTTAGCAGGACAATGTTAGAACCTAAAAATCTCTGCTGTGCCAGTGTGTCCATGTGCCTTAGTAAATGTTCTGCTCCTTTGTGGGGTAGCTATGTGGAGTTTTCATTCTTCATTTTTCTTGGTTTTCAGAAAATTCTATTCTTAATTTGTCATCTATTATGGGGCTGTTTTTAGATATAATGTTTTTGTACACTGTAATGGCATCCAGAATTTTTGGAAGAATTCACATGAAGCTAGATGACCAGGCAATTTTCTCCCACTCTAGTTTTATCGCCGTTTCCATGCTCACACATTAGACCACACTATCACTGCAAAATGCCCTCCCCTGTGCCCTGCATACGAAGAGTACACTCCCCTCAGACTTTTCACTTCCTTGCTCATTATACTTAATTAAAATTTATTGCATCGTCTGTTTAAGATCTTACCTCTCTGTCACCATTTTAAACTATATTGTTCTCTGTTTTACCTTCTCGTGTGCATTAGATTTTCAGTTCTCTTCTGATAATTTCATTTTTATTATTTTTCTCTCATTGTCACCTAAAGAAAATTCTTTCTTTTACAGTCTTAAATACTGTCTGGCAATGTATTCCTGCAAGATGTTTACATTCTCAATCTTTGAAAATACTTCTTACATTTGTTTCTCTAAACTTCATTTTTTTATTTACTTCTCTTCTAAGCTAATACTATGAACTAATACCCTATTGACCAAACATAAAACACAATAAAATTAAATCTTATGTATCCACAACCAAATCTTTCAAACTGTCCATCAAGTTAGTCTTTTTTTTTAACGTTCAGTGTTCAGTTTATTTGCAAGATGCCACACAAGTCGCATTGTCCCCTGTTTATCACTGATCTGATTCAGGACATCAGTAGTATCTTTGATCAAGGTCTCAGAGATCCCATCAGCCTGGTGAATCTTCACAATCAAGTCACCCTCATTATGGTTCATGCTCTGTGCCTTCTCCTTGTGCAACTCTTGTACCAGTGTATGTTCCATTCAGTCTCATTTCTTTGGAAGCTACTCTTCTTTTAATAACCAAAAATATTTCATTTGTCTAGTGTCAATACTTTTAAATTACTCTAAATCCTTGTTAATGACAAGTACATTTCCCCTCTGGTCCTCCCTGGTCACTACCTCTTCAAAGTCTACTATATTTATCTGCTAATATGAGTATTAAAAATGCTCTAAATTTTCTGCCTTTTACTTTTCTCTTTGCTGAGATAAAGTGCCCAGAAGCCATATATTCACAGTTTGGAGAGATTTCAGTACGTAGTAGACTGACCCTAAAGCAGGTTGCTGTGACAGAGGTGAAGTTGTCAATGGTAGGGCAGGGAGGAGGCAGTGAATCAGCAATCAGCGACAAAGTTAGCCTGTCTCTCCTTTTATCCCAAACTGACTACAGAGCTTTTGGTGGTGCTGTGTACACAGGGTGGGGTCCCTTTCTTCAGTAAATTCATTAGGCTGAACCCAGAGCTATGCTAATTCCAATCAGATGTCTAACCTAGTACCACACATCCTTAATCTCGTATTACACAATTTGGGTCCTGCATCGCATACACATGAGCCAGCCATCTTCTCCCCAAAGCCCAATTTATGAGCATATGAGGCTTTAGGAGGGCACTATATATAAGCCGAAACATTCCAGCCCCTGCAAGGCTTACACACATCCCCTTATGCAAAAGGCATTTAGTCTATTTCTAAGAGTTGCCGAAGTGCCAAAAGTTTCAGCATTATTGAAGCCTACTCTGAAATTTTAGGTAAATTCTTACCTGTGAACCAATATAAAAACCAAAAAATTAACCACTTTCAATATACAAAAACACAGCATAAACATTCCCCTAATAAAAGGTACAAATGAGGGCCAAGGATTTAGCTCAGTGGCTCAAAGAGATTGCCTGGTAAATGTGAAGTTGTGAGTTCAATCCCTGGCACCAAAACAAAACAAAACAATTCAAAAAGTAATAAAAGGTCCAAATGAAAGAGAAAAGAAAGGTCCAGAAAGTTAAGTCCAAAATCCAGTAGGACAAGTGAAATTCAGTAGTTCTATATACAGCATCCAGTGCAATCTGTGGCAAGATATGAACTCCAAGGGTCTTGGGTGACTCCACACCTATGGCACTGCCAATGGTTGTGGCTCCATTGGTTTTCCTCTTGGGTGGTTTTGCTCATTCCTTGAAACTTTCTTCAGAAGATCCTCATTACTCAGTTCTCCAATTTTCTGTTGTGTCGACTACACCTTCAGCTTCACATGCTGCCTTCTCAGGGGCACACTGCCTGGCCTCCTAGGCCTTCTTCTGAAATCTGATTAACATTCTTGGATTCTGCATGAATCTAAAACCAGCACCAAACAGATGATGCAAAGGTCTCCTGCCAGCTGAAACAGTAATCGGGCTTCTTTCTCTCTTGGTTGTAGGAATGCAGTGTCTAGATGGATGAGTACTATGAACCAAATCACAAGGAACTACTTCGGTAGGTCTGCCATTTCTCACAGCAAACTCACCTTTGCATTTTTGAGGTTATAAAGGGTAGAGTCCTGCTCATTCTTTGATGTTCTCAAGCCATGTTTTCTATTGTCTTTTTCCTTTTCAACAAACAAATTTTCCTATGCTCGTCTTTGCAGTCCACAATTTTACTGGAGCGTCCTTTCAAACTCAAAATATTTAAAATCATTGTGTAGGGCTCTTTGCTCTTGATTCTCAATATAGATCTGGCTAAAAGACCCCAACAGTCACTCTGCCACAGCTCAACAACACTGTCTTGAAATTTATTCTGCCAGATTAATTATTCTGTTGCCTTTAACCTCAGTCTCAGGCAAAGTCTCTGGACATAAGCAAGATGCAATCTTTCTGCCAAAGCACAGCACCTGTAGTCTGCAGTTCAGCAACCAACAAAGTCCTTGTTCCTAATTGAAATCTCTTGAGCCTGGTCTTCCCTGGATTCATTTCTATGAACATTCTGGTATTCTCAGTTCTGATCAGAATCTCTCATCTAGGTCAGCCTGTAGCATTCAAGGCCTACTTTAAAGATACTCCAACCAGTATCTTTAAAGCTTTTCAGACTTCTCCAGCAACCAGTTCAAAAGTCTCCTGAACTAGTACGGTAGGGACAGTTACCACAAATACTGTGGTATTTCTCTGGAACAAAAATCTGTCTTAGTTACTTTTCTTATTGCAGAGACAACATGTGAGACTTACAAGTTAAAGGAGACAAAGTTTATTTTGGTTCACAGTTTGGAGAGGTTTCATTGCAGTATCAGCTGGCTGTAAAGGAGGCATGACAGAGGGCCTCACAGAGCTCTAGCGTGTTTTATATATAGTTTGAACTTGCAGGTCAGATCAACCATAATACAAAATCACAAGATACAGGTGCAATTTCCACAACACGGTAGGAGAACTGACTATTGAGAGTTTATTTATTCTTTGTGTCTCACATTTATATACTATTGGAATTGATTTAATATACATATAAATAGTGAGCTCTTCATCTATTCATAATGTGACAAAAATTAATCCTGGAAATACTCGTTGTCATGTAGAGTTTATCAGTTTTTATTACTGGTAAGGTATTAAATCTTCCAAGTTTAAAATTGCTTATTGGTGCATTCAATATTTCTTTCTTTTGTAAAAGTAATACTTACAAACCTTCAGGTTATATATCCACACTGAGCAAGTGAAGTGGATTCCCAACTGCCTTGTCAATAAGAGTGTTTCCCAAAAATGGGAAGATGATTAATTTTAGCATATATCACATATTATTAAACATAGTGAAAATTTTTAACATTGTTCTATATTTTAACTTTTATTTTAAATTGTAATAATTAGGTATACTTGTGGGGCCCATATGATGTTTCGATATCCATAAAGAAAAAACTTAGGCAAGTTAGTAGTTTTTAAAAGAGATGCTGCTGAGGATTGGTCAGAACCATGCAAATCTTACTAGTTCTTTCAGAGAAGTAGTCAGAGATCAAAGTTCAGGACTACCCAGGTAATCAGGAACAGAATGAACAATGTGAGGGGCAGAAGTCTATATGCTTTCTCTCAAGTCCTTGTATAGTTGATGTGGAATTTTGTGGGGAAAAACTACATATAGTTCATCACAAAGCAGCTAATAGAGTGGGTCTGAAAGACAATAAGTCTGGGTCAGCCAAATGAGCTAACAAGAAAACATACTTTACTAATAATGATAATCCACCAAAGCAAGACCTTTCACAGGACTGTTCTAACAAAGTTTAAAATAAAATTCAAAAGTATTTCAGCGATTATAAAGTTAGTGTATGAATTACAGTACAGTGAGAGTATTTATATTTAGATATTGCCTGTTATCATTTGTGTCTAGATATTCCACCAAAGCCTTATGCAGTCATAGGGAGTAGGCTTTTCAGAGGTAGTTTAACCTAGAGTTTGTGACTGCTTTATTGTCCAGTGCTGGAACTGAGGATATGAGTCCTATACCTGTGCAGGGACTAGTAGCCTATATTCAATAAAAGGGAAAGAAAGGGGTTTATCTTGCACTATTGCTTTTACTGTCTTCCAGCTGCAGAGAATTACATGTTGTCTATTGCAGACTGATGAGGCTCCCAATTTCCCCTATGAGTAGATGGAGAAGTTTTAAATAAATGAGAGAAGTGGTATCATTTTTAGGGCTCCAGGAGGACCAAAATCCTCTAGCAGAACTGGATATTCTCAGGGATCCTAGGTGAGGAACTTCTCTGGGTAGCCCATATTTATGTGGTATTCAGACAAGGAAAAGATTAGAGTACAAAACTCAGGAAACTAAGCAGGACCTTGGGAGTGGTTCAGTGACTTTTCCTTGTAACAGACAATGTTAATTTAAATGAAGGATCTTATGTTAATTTAAGAGAAGTATCTTATGCTAATTTAGAAGAATTTAGAAGAATTATCACCAGAAACCCATAGAGTTTCATTTACTTTGAGTCTGCTGCGTCTCCAGACAGGGGGTCCAGGGCTTGGGCAGACTCAGACATAAACCTGCAAAGCCAGCTGGTTAACTTTAATAGCTGCTCAGAGCTCCTTCACAGTGGTCTCTGTCAGTTGTCCTTCTGCCATGTGTCACTCTGCCTCAGAACCAGCTGATTACAGACTGAAACTTTTACAAATTGTGAGTTAAATAAATGTTTCCTTCCTTAACTTTGAGTGCCAAGTATTTTGTCCCAGCAATGGGAAAAATAACTAAGCCACTGCAAAACAAAGGAAAGATTGAAACCTGCACAGATTCAGAGTGGTTAGCCAACTGATGAAGCAAAATTTTACACTGATTTCTAAACATAGTAAGCATGTTTCACATTTGCAATTGGAATCCTGCATAGAGAAGAAAGCCAAAAGAAACTAAAATATTTGAACAGATAATTACAGACCTTTCCAAAAGTGAGAAAAAAATATTACCAACATATACAAGAAAAACTACAGAGACAACAAACTGTGATCCTTAAATATTAATGGAAGACAGAAAGCAGTTTTAGCAAACAGAATGATGGAACGAATGCAAAGTGTCATTACTATTAAATTACAAAAAATAAATATTAATAACTGACAATTTTATTATCCAAAGCCTAGTGGAAATGTCATCTGATCAGTTTTATACTGTTTTGTTTTGTATGAGTTCGTTGTGTGTGAAGATATACACAACCATGTAGAAGAAAACAAGAGACATTATGGCAGCCACTGTAGATCTGTTGTCTTGCTTTGAAATCTGTGTCGCTTACATTGTTTTGCTTCTGATCTGCTTTGTTCTGTTTTGTTATGTTTAGTTTTACCCATTTTTAAAATAAAAAAGGAAATAATGACTACAGAAATATTTTAATTTATAGAATTATTAGAATCCAGCAAAAAACACTCATGTTTACTCTGAGTAATAAGTTGTATTAAAAGATTTAAGAAAGGATCATTTATGAGACAAATTGTAATGTTTTAGTATTTAAAAGTGAGTTTCTTGTTTACATTTTTATTTTATTTTAAGGTGTGAAAGGTAGTAATTCTTACCTGAGCATTTAAAAATAGCTTGTAGGATGATATACTTATTGTTTGGATTATGTTGATTTTTTTTACACGTGTATATGTGAAAAATTACTAATTGCACACTTGTTTAATTTGTGCTATATCCTATATCTGTTGAAAATTAATATTTGGAAAATTGGAAGTTATAGAAAGGGAAAAATATTACAAAACTGCACATTACTTTTAATGTGACAGTGACAATCATGCTAGAGACAAACAATCACAACCGGAATTCTTGACTATGGAAATATGTCCCTGAAAAATAATTCTTTGAACAGAAATCACAGTGTTACTTACATAAAATTAATAACTATACTTACTTTTAAATATTTTTTCAAGTATTTCTGTTGGGTTGACAAAATGTCTAGTATATATGACATAAATTCTCTTGTAATAACTTTGTATCATTTACAACTTTTCCAGTGGATAATTTAAATATATATTCTAACCTCAACCTTCAAACTTCTAGCTAGAAAATGAGGTCAATCAGGATATGTAGTGCCATAAGGTTTTGTTAGTGCCAATTACGTCTCAGCTAGACATCTTCAGATCTGATTCTGTGCTCATTTTTGCAAGAAATATAGCTCAGTGTATAATCCATAAGCAATGAGTTGTTAAAATGTATTTTAAATGGTTTATTTCATTTTATTTCTGCTTGAGTTATTTCTGAAGATAATTCTCAAGTAACTATTATCCTTGATTTCATAGGTGAGATATTTTTGTTCTTTATACTAGGATTTTTCAGAATTCTCTCCTGTCTATTTTTCTGCAGTTGGGATACAGTATATGTTATGCTGTGAGTACTGGAGTTAGCAGCTACTGCATTCAAATATTCATCATGTTCTGCATTCATTAGTTTCTTTGGTTTTCACAGCAGTAGTTTACCCTGTGTCCATACTTCTGGAGGCTTGAAGAAATATTGATTTTTAGTTTGTATAGCCATCCTTTTTATTTATAACAACAAAAAGCCTATTTCCAAAACTTATATTTTTGTTAGTTATATCAAATCAAATACTGATGCAGTGATGAATTAAATGGAAAACATGCTTTCCTGTAAATATTATGATATACATTAAGCAGCAGGAATTATAATATACATTAACCAGCAAATAAAACTGTACTATAGTCAAGTTTTCACTATTTTCAGAGCAACAAAATAAATAAAAAATAAGTGACTCATTTGAATATATAAACTTTGAGGCCAAGGAACATTATAAACCATTATCTAGATTATTTCATATGGAATAAACCTGAGATTTTTCATCCCCTTTCCCAAAATATTAGGTTCAGAGACTGTCAAGATAATCAATAACAAAATATACTAATATATGATGTTTTATTTAGGCTTTTATTAGAGTAAAAATATATGTATGTACACATTCATATATCTACGTATTTGTCAGGTGAAATCTCCTATGACTGCAATTTTAGAAACCATTTTTATACAAACCTTTTATACTTTGATCATATTTTATTTCTTCCATAAAAGATACAGTTAATTTCACCTAAGTGTATTAAAGATGCCATAATCGTCTAAAATTTGTGCTTGAGAAATACAGTCACTACTTTACTTGTAATATAACCTTCAGTTTTTAGCATTCTTTTCTACATCTCTACTCTGTAGCAACAAGATTTGATAGTAGTGTAGTTTAAACTGATACTCTTCATTGAACAAATTGACCTCTAGCAGTAAGTTTAGTTACCTCGAGTCTTTAAGTATTTAGAGAATAACTTGTAGTATACTCAAATCTAAAATGTTATATAAGAAAATAGAATATGTTTTAATATAATTGGTTTGTCTTCTATAAACATACAAACTTTATTGTTAAGAACTTCTAAATACAAGATTGCAAAGTTGAAAGATTTCATTAAAGTTATGTTCAAGACAATCTATCTGAACACTTTTTAATATATTTAGTGGGCTATAAAATGCTAGTTTTATAAGCTTATCAAAGTGTTTGTCACTGTAAAATATCATTTGACTAATCATTATTTATTTTATACCTATACAGTTTTCTAACACCAATAAAAATAAATAAAAATAGTACACTGACATATATATTATAAATTTTATATATTGTTTACTAAAATTCAAGACATATCTTCAGATGACTGATCACTGACCAAGTCATGAAGCTTATTGCTTCCAAGAGATTTGAAAGAAATTGTAGAAACCTGTCAATATTACTTACAGCTAACAGTGACACTGGTAATTTACATGTAATTTGATGAAATTGTTAGACATTCATTATATTAAAAAGTCCCTCATGACCACCACAGTATAAGAAGTCTTGACCAAGCTTTCTTTTTGTTCTCTGCTTCTAGTGTACTCTGGGTGCAGGCCAGCGTTCCTCATTTCAGAGAAAAAACATATTTTAGAGGAAAGATAATTCAAGACACCCTTTCCAGACCCTTGTCCATGAATCCAGGTTATCCTTTCTTTAACATATTGCTTCTACTGGTTTTTGTGCTTCCTTGAAAGCATCTGTACATTAGTGCAGACTGCAGTTTAGGGTTCTGTGAAGCTTTGGCGATTAAAACATAAAAAGCATACTGGAAACAGTCTACTCACTTCAGAAAATAAGAAATTAGAGGGAAGTTTGTATTGTTTTGCAAAGAACACATACCTAATAAGATATATAAGAACTAGATATTCTTCCTTCATTGAGGATAAACCATTTTTAAAACAGAATACCAATTCTAAGGATTATAAAATTATAATTGTTTTTTCTTGTGCCATTAATGTTTTATTGAAATTTAAGAGTGAACTTGTAAATATAAATAGGCTTTAAAACATGTATATAGTTGACATTTGTGTATTTTATATGTGTTTGTTTTACTTTGCTTAGTTGATATGCAGACAAAAGAAATCTTGTTTTTTAGGTTGTGGTAAAATGGAGAAATGACCACAAACTGTCCTATGAGAATGAATCTTATTTAGATGAAATTAAAAAGGAAACATTAACATTATTAACAAAAATGTGTGAATAAGACTGTGGCCTAAATTATAATGTGTCAAAAATTTAAAAATTAGAATGTATTTAGAGTTAATTAAAATATGAATATTATTTGCAAACAACATAAAATGTTGTTAAAACAGAAAATAGCTTTAAAAAACCCTTTATATTTACATATATTAGAAGATGTTTCAAGTTTTATATAAAATCAAGTGCCATGCTACATAAGGAAAAAAACAATTGAACCTTAAGATAGTACATTATTCAATTTTTTTTTAAATATGGAAAGTGATTTTGTTAGGGTGTCAAAATTCACTGTAGTATGTGAATTTTTCCCATTATAGTTAGATATTTTTAAAACAGATTCTTAAACAGTATTGAAATTCAATTATTTTCATAAGGAAAGTAATATTAAAAACTTTGACACAAAAGAGGAAATATACTTACCTTATAAATAAACTATGCTAATGAACAATTGAGCCAAAATAATTATGTTGGATAATCAGAGAAACCTCAGCCTTCCTTTTAAAAATACAAAGCAGTGACTAATGGAACCTGGCCTGACTGAGATCCTTGCATATCCAAAACTGCTCTTACTCTGTACTGTTACAGAGAGGTAGCACTCCTCAATTTCTAGAAAGTAGACTTAACTACAACATTTACACACTTAGCATTTGGAGTTCCAGGCTTACATTAAAGTTTTTGACTGATTTTCCATATTATTAAAGGTCAGCTAATGACAAAGTAGAATCCTAAATTCTTATTAGCTGTGAACATTGGAATTTTCATCCAATATTATCCAAAAGATGTTTTTTATGTCCCTCATTCTTTGTGACACCATTTTTTGTTTCTATTTAGTTTTTACTCATTACCTTTCATGTGGGCCTATCATATTTTTTATATTTAAATTCAGAATAATATGCAAAGAACTATGAATTTTCTGTATCAGTTAGTAATTGTTATGTTTTCTCTATTATGTGTAAAATCGTTTATTTCATGTTAACTTTCATATAAAATTGATTTCTAGAATTACTACAGAAAATCACATCTGACATGTGCAACTGAGAATCTTATAAAATTGAATGTAATAGTTTTACTGTTTATTCAACATACGTATATATTGAGATTCATCAGTGTTTATTGCAAAGCATAAAAATATTTAGGTTTTACTCCTTAGAAAGACATAATTAAATAAATAAGAAATTACTAACTAAATAACCACATAAAAAATACAGCATTAGATACTTTCATTTTTAACATGGTTGCTTTCTTACTACAACTTTTAAAAAATTTTATGCTAGAATTAAATGATGCACTAATATGCAAGATTCAATAATCTAAAATTCACTCACATGCTATCTATTTCTAGACAGCTGCAGAATTAGACTTAATGCAAAGCACCAGGATCACCATCATGCATGTTAAACTCATTGTTCATAGCCATAGTATTCTTGATAAAGACAGAGCAAAAGTATTTTCTAACAATTGCTCCTATTCCTTGCTTGACATCAGAAAGCACTGAAGAAAGGTTTACTGTATGGAAACCAGTAAATTGTGAATTAAGCTACAGTGCTAATAGCTCATTTCAAGAAGGATATGAAACTATGTAATGAAACTAAAATTAACAGTGTTAGAATCTAAAAAATTGTGTCAGTGTACTCATACCATTGCTGGTAAGAATAAATAAAATTCTATTGTTAAAACATCAATAAGAAACTATTTGGGACATTCAGAAGAATTAAACATGATCTTGTTTGTGATTTTAATAGTTTATTTAATACTCTTTGTAAATTTAAAGTCCTAAACTTTATGTGAACTACTGAAGGCATGTAAAGTAAAAAAGACCTTATCATTTACTAATACGATACTGTTTTCACTGTTTTCTATTTATGTAAATAAATGTTTCTAAATCAGAATCTCCTGTATAAGCTATTATATGACAGTAGGTCTATTTTTTATATAATGAATTAGAATTTTTTATTTCATCATTGTAATAATGTTTTCAAAGGCTACACATATGTACATATATATTTATATATGTTTGTCATAATTTGATTAAATGTTTTCCTATATTGGTCATTTGTACTGTGTCAAAATCAGGCCATATAAATGACTCACAAAAATTTATTTTTATTTAACTCTTGCCCTTAACTATATTATTTTCTGCACGCTTTTTAATTTTTGAATTTTAAAAAAGAAATTGGAAAAAAGGATATAAATAATACAGAATTTTAAAAAAGCAGAAAGAAAGCAGCCAGTGGGACCCAGATTCCAACTTTGGACACTCACCACACACTCTGGCAGAATCCCAGCACAAGGAGAGGGACTTTGAGCCTGCTCCCAGGTGGTAAGACCATCCACTGCATCCCAGACCATCCTGGGCTGCACATAGGGACAGGGGCCTATCTGGGCCATGCCCAGGAACCACCAAGCAGCCAGTGGGACCCAGATTCCAGGTTTGGGCCCTCACTGCACGCTCTGGCAGAATCCCAGCGCACGGTAAGGGACTTTGAGCCTGCTCCCAGACAGTAAGACCACATGCTGTGTCCAAGACCACCCAGGACCGCACACAGGGACGGAGCCCGACTGGACCACACCCAACGACCAGCAAGCAGCCAGCTGGACAAAGATTCCAGCCTCAGGCTCTGACCGCACACTCTGGAAGAATCCCAGCACATGGAAAAAAACTTGGAACTTAGTTCCCAGGTGGAAAACTTTGGACTACAGTGGATTAACTGTGCCAGTGTGGTAAGTATGCCCCTAAAATAGAGGTTTAGAGTGGGTAACTAAGGCCAGTAGTGAAGCCACCTCCAACTAACTGTAAGACCTTGCTGAGTCTAAAAAGAGTGTGGGTGACCACCTCCTACACACAGAAAACATCAGGCAGAGTGAAAATGACAAAATGAAAAAAGCAAAATTCAGTCTCAAACATCTAGTCCACCAGAAGCAAGTGCAGGAGATATTGAAATAGAGGACCCCAAAAGTAACACACTGGGAACCTCTCAAAAGATAGCAAGCAAAAAAAAAAAAAAACTCCATGAGGCTATAGAGGAAATCAAATTAGAAGTACTCTTCCCTGTAAAGACAGAAATAACAACCTTGGTAAAGGAGTTGCTGAGCACAGCTAAAGAAGAAATTGAGAAAAAAGTACAGGAGCATGGGAAACTGATTGAATCCTTGAATGAACAATATAGAAAACAAGCAGAATTCATGAAACAAACTGAAAGAGAAATCCAGGAAACAAGAAATTCTATTCAAAGCTTGCAAAACTGCTTAAATGAAGCTGAGGATAGGATTTCGGACCTTGAGGACAAGATCGCAATTAGTGATCATGACAGGATAGAACTTTTAAGAATAACAAAGCAGCATGAAGTGACAATCCAACAGCTTCAAGATGATGCCAAGAGCAACAATATAAGATTAATAGGCATCAGTGAAGAAGCAGGAGTCAAAACAAATGACGTAGCCAAAATATTCACAGAAATAATAGAAAAAAATTTCCCAAACATGGCAAAAGAATCTGATATGCATATAAGTGAGGCATATAGATGCCAAACAGTCACAATCAACATAAATCCACACCCAGACACATAATAACTAAGATCTCAGACATACAGCATAAAAACAGAATACTAAAAGCTGTTAGAGAAAAGACACACCTCACCTGTCAAGGAAAGCCTATTAGATTCACGGCAGACATCTCAGCGCAAACCCTCAGGTTAAGATGAGGTTGGAGTGAAGTATTTGAAGTCCTAAAAGAAAACAACTTTTAACCCAGACTGACTTACCCAGCAAAATGGTCTTTCAAATTTAAAGGAGAAACAAGATACCTCCATGACAAAGAACAACTGAAGAAATTCACGTCCACCAAACCAACACTAGAAAGAGTACTAAAAGACATACTAGACAGAGATAAAAATGACCACAATCCTCAAAACAGCAACAGAAAGAAGCTGCCAGGTAGGATAAGCAATTAAATAAGGGGAAAAGCAGAAAGAAACAACTGGAACATAACATGGCAAAGTCGAGCCAGTACATATCAGTGATATCCATAAATATAAATGGTCTTAATTCACCTATAAAAAGAAATAGATTAGCAGAATGGATCAAGAAACAGGATCCCACAATATGCTGTATACAAGAAACACATCTGACCCAAAAGGAAACTCAATAGATTAAAAGTCAAAGGATGGAAAACAGTATTGCATGCAACAGGAACCCAGAAAAAAGTAGGGTAACTATTCTAATTGCAGACAATGTGAACTTCAAACCTAAAATGATTTAAAGAGATAGAGAAGGTCACTACATACTTGCTAGTGGAAAAATTCAAGAGGAAGAACTAACAATTATAAATATATATGCACCAGATACAGAAACACCCAACTATGTAAGACAGACACTAAATGACATGAAAAACCAAATACACAAGAAAACAATTATAACAGGGGATCTTAACAGCCCATTGTCACAAAAAGATAGATCAATTAGACAAAAAGTCAGCAAAGAAATAACAAAGCCACAGTGATAAAATCAGCATGGTTCTGCAAACAAATAGACCTGAGGATCAATGGAACAGATTAGAAGATGCAAGCACAACTACAAAGACACTCAGCCACCTGATATTTGACAAAGGGGATAAACATGTTTACTGGAAGTAGGATAGCCTCTTTGATACGTGGTGTTGGAAAAATTGGCTCTCTACATGCTGAAGACTGAAACTAGATCCATGCATATCACCATGCACAAAACTAAAGTCTAAATGGATCAAAGACCTCAATATTAAAACAGAAACCCTAAATCTACTGGAAGACAAGGTAGGTAGAAATCTTGGAGACATAGGGGTAGGCAGAGAATTCATAAACAAAATGCAAAGTGCACGGAAAACACTTCAAAGAATCAACAACTGGGATCTCAAAATATTGAAAAGTTTCTGTACTTCAAAGGAAATCACCAACAGAGTGAAAAGAAAACCTACAGAGTGGGAAAGAATTTTACCCAGCAATCCCTCAGAGGACTTTTGTCCAGAACATATAAAGAATTGAAAAACATCAAGCTCCCCAAATTCAAAGACCCTCTCCAAAAATGGACATCTGAGATGAACACAAGGGTCTCAGAGAAAGATATACAAGTGGCAAATAAATACATGAAGAAATGTTCACCATCACTGGTCATTCAAGAAATGAAAATTAAAACAACACTGAGATTTCACCTCACTCCAGAAAGAATAGCTGCCATCAAGAAATCAACTGATAACAAATGTTGGTGAGGCTGTGGGGAAAAAAGGAACACTGCTCCACTGTTGGTGGAATGTAGATTGGTGCAACCATTATGGAAATCCATATGGAGAATACTCAGAAGACTAGGATTGTTAGTTTCATTCAATCCAGCTATTCTCCTCCTGGGTATTTTCCCAAAAGAATTGAAAAGTTCATATCACAGTGCTTTATGTGCCCCTATGTTCATAGCAGCACAATTTGTAATAGTTTAATCTGGGAAATGACCAAGATGCCCATCAACTGCAGAGTGGATGAAAAAGATGTGGTATTTTTACACAATGGAATATTACTCAGCTATAAGAAAGGATGATCTCGAGGCCCTCATAGGTAAATGGAGACAACTTGAGACTATCCTCATTAGTGAAATAAATAAGAATCATATTTGTAAATATCACATTGTGTCTCTAGTGTAAAAAGTGATAAGAACTATAAGAGTAATAAAAGCCAAAATGTGTAATTGCTACTATAAAAAGAGAGGAAAAGAAAAGGCTTTAAGGAATATAAATGCATGTATATTTGAATGTGCAAAACAGATGAGCATATTGCTGAATCTTTGTTGGATCTTTGAGCAGAACTGTTTGCAGTCTCACTGTTTGAATGTCTACTATGTATCCATTAATTTTGTAACTTGAACAATTACATCCAAGATGACAATATGTAATTTATCTGTTAGTGATTTCTTAGTTTTTTTTCCTCTTTTTTTCTTTTTTCTTTTAGAATTCTGTATTGTTGCTACCCTTGTTCTTTTGCTTTTTTCCTGTTTAAATAAATTTTTTTAAAAATGCATAAATGCTACTGTAAAAAAGAGAGGAAATAAGAAGTGCTATAAAAGATATAACTGCATGAATATTTAAGTGTATAGGATTGATAACCATACTTCTAAGTTCTTCTTGGATTGTTGAACAGATCTGCTTGCAAATCTCACTGATTGAATGTCTACTTTGTATGCTCTAATTTTGTAACTTGAACAACTATTTCTAAAAGGCCAATATGTAATTTATCAACTAGTGATCTCTTATTGTTATCCTTTTTTTGAAATTCTGTAATATTTCTACTTTTTTCTGTTTTTTTCTCTTTACATAAATTTTTTTTTAAAAAGCAGAAAGAAATTGACACTAGTTAATATATTGTATATTGTCATCTTAGAAATAGTTGTCCAGTTATAAGATTGTGCTTTCATTGTTTGATTGTTTGATCACATTTTTATCATGCTTTTTAAAAGCTCTATTTATATAAAGTAAATTTTTGCTCTAAGATTTTAACATACATTCTACATACATAATGCTCTAGAGTTGTGGGATCAATATATGCAGATATATAACAGACTGGTCATATTTATTCTTTAAAATCAAATGGGGAGACAGCAGATAGTCACTAGTTTTTAATTTGCATTATTTATTACTAATAAGAACATTCTTTTTCTATAATTTACTGTTCACGAATATATTTTTAATAAATAATTGCATGTAATTTCTCTCAAATATTAGTATATATGTGTTTTTATTATTTGTAAAATATCTATATATTGAAAACCATTAGCCTTTTCTTTGGATATAAATCTCAACTTTAAAATTATATTTTGATGTTTTTGTTGGACAAGACAATTATATTATGAAATACATAATCTAAGCAACAACTTGGAGTTAGTTCAATCAAAACTTATAAAGCATATAAAAGAATGTGGAAAATTTACAACACTAAAAAGTAAGGCTATGAAAGTGCAAGTGAACAGTTTCAAAGCAGATGAAAAGAAATTGACACAAATAGAGTGATACATCTAAGCTTATAATTAGAGATGAAATCATTTTTTCTTTAGTCAAACTATCAATCAAAATCATTCAGTTGCAAAACTCTTTATCTATCAACTTGCAGAAAATTATATAGTTGTCTCAGTTTCTATCTGTCCTAAGAATCTCGGTTTTTGTTTTGTCAATTTATATCTGATATGATGACAGAGAAATATAGTGTCAATATCGTTGAATTTAAATACACTAACTTTACATATTTTTCTTATCCCATCTCTTTTAAAAATTATTTCTTTACTTCCTATTGCAAGCTAATTAAGTATGTTTTGGTTTCCATATTATCTCCTTAATTGGTTTGCTAATAATATATTTTAGTTCATTAGTGATCAGTTGAGTTTGCAGTATGCCTCTTTAGCTTGCCGTAGACTACTTCAAAATTACATTACAATAATATGTATAGTGTATCCCCCAACAATTTTCCCTTCACTGAGTTCTAAGAAGATACGAATTTGTGTGGTTGAAACTTCTTCACTCCACTAAAAATAAATTATTTGAAAAGCATGCTCATTTTTCCTTATTATTCAAACCTGTTGCCACCAGACCCAAAAATATAGTTAAATCTTGTCATGTTGGCAAGTTGATTATATCCGATGATTTACATCTTTAAAAGACCAAAAATACATCATTACTGAATAATACAGGAATTAAGCTTTGAACTGACTTCTGTATCTACAATTTTCTATCAGTATAAACTTTCTGAGTGTCTCTGGGAGTTTAGCTCAGTGGCTTAAGTGCTTGTCTGGTGACTGTGAGTCCTGAGTTGGATCCCAGGTACCGCTCCCTAAAAAAAATTCTGAGTAATCAGAGAATGTTTTCTCCGTATTGAGAAATTCCTTAAAGAACTGCTTCCAATAGTGGAATTTTGATAAAGAGCCCAATAATAGATTCATGTATATTAAATTCATTGTTTTTATGCACACTTGCTCATACAGAAACAATTGATGTTTAAATCAGTGATTTATTGAAAAAGTTTGTGGAAAACAACGAATTTCTGTCCTATAGGATTCAGTTTATGGTTTGAGTCAAGAGAATGATATGCTGGCCATGGTTTTTGTCTTCATAACCAGAATACTTAGGAGTCAGGTATCAGTGGTTGGATGACTCGATTTATCCATCTCATGTGTTTCTGCTCTGTGTGTGTGTGCTTTACTGTTCTTATTATACCATGAAAATATTTTAATGTCATATTTAATGTGCTTAATTTTTTTACCAAGTTTTATTTATTACCGATTACTCTGGTGCTTACTCTACAATTAATCTCCTAGAAAATACTTTAGATTTATCATATGTAACTCTATGATGTACAAAAGTTTTATTTTATAATCCTATTCCCTCTTTATTTCATCACAGCTGGTACATACATGTTTATATAAACTTCTAACCCAACAGTACATTTTTCTATTATCAAATAGTCACTTATGAAGAAGCTGAAGAAAGAAAGGAGATCAAGTACTGGATATACATATATACGTTTTTTGTTTTATTATTTTGGTTTTTGAGATGAGGTCTTACTGTGTCGTTTAGGTTGTTCTTGAACTCAGTGTGTAGCCAAAGCTGGCCTCAACTTGATGCAATAAAGCTTCCTCAACCTCCCAAGTGCTGGGATGAAGGCATAGGCCACCTTTCCTGGCTCTATGTTTGTACTTTGTTACTGTAAACTTCTTATTTATAACTTTTGCTTTTCTTTATTTATTCCAATAAATTTAGATTTATGTGCAATGTTAATTCACAGCTTCATTCTCACCTAACTCATTTTTGTTGGTGTAACCAAATATTTTATACAGTAATTCCACAGCTTGTCAAGTAGATGTGAAATATATGTGTATATGCTGTAGATATGATTATATGTGGATAGAGTGATGTATTTATGCAATTTATTTTGAAACAGTTAAAAGTAGAAAAATGCTCTACTTTACTAGTTCATAATTTTCTGAATAATTTCTTTCCAGGTACTTTTTCCCCCCTTTTGATTCAAGTTACTTTCTGGTATCATTTCCTTTCCAAATGAAAAATTTCCTTTAGGATTACTTACTGGTAAAGAACGTCTCAAACTTTAATTTTATTAGGATGTTTTTATTTCATCTTTATGTTTGAAGGACAGTTTTGTAGGATATAAGACTCTTGATTCAGGTTTTTCTTTTCCGTGCTTGAGTACTTTGCCCCATTGGTCTCTGAGAAAGTCAGTGATTAATTTTTCTGATGTTGACTAGTATGTATCAAGCCCTTTTTTTTATGTATCGCTTGATCTTTTGTGTTTAGTTTAAAATCTGATTATGATGACACTGGGTATGCACATAATTTGTAATCTTGAGGTTTGATCATTATTTTTTCTTTTCGCTCTAATATGCTGAGCCCCTCTATTTAATACACGTTTTTATCACTTTTTACTCCATATTTTCCTTTTGCTTATTTTTGTGATTCATAATTTTATGATCTTTTAATAAATAAGATGTTATACTTCGTTTTGACAACTTTAGCATAGCTTATTTGTGTTTGAAAACATTCACAGCAATGACTTTGAAGGTTTTGAGAAACTACACATCAGCATCAGTTTAAGAAGTTTTGCTGTCTGTTGCTCCAGTGTGTACTCTTTGGTTTCTTTTTCTGCACGAAGATTTGTTTAAAAAATAAATTACACAATATGTTCCAGCAACTCGAGGTTCAGATGTCTTTTTTTCCCAGAACTTATTGTTGTTTTTTGTTATTTGCTCATTTCTCTGCTTAATTACTTAGCTACATTAGTTTAGTGATTTCCATGTCCCCTCTGGTGGTCTCCCTCTAATCTCTCTCCTCAAAAAGCAGGGCACTGCATGCAGGCAGGCTATTTACCTCTGCCCAGAGTGACAATCGTTTTAGCCAAGCTTTCTCCCCTGCCCCATCTAACTGGTTTCTCTGTGTGTTTCTGGTTGTTCTTCCTAAATGAATTGCACACTGAAATGTCAGCCTGCGTGCAGTGTTAGCTCACTGTTGCATGCTTTTCTGTAACACCCTAAGGGACAAACTGTCCACTCATTTGGCCACGATGACTTGCTCCTCCTGCATGAACGCTCCTTATGGCCAGGCTTTGAAGGCTCCTCCAACCCGGGAAAAACTCCGGTTAACTGTCTCTTCTGTGACTTTCTCTGGGTTACGGATTTCTGGTCTAGCATTTTTATCATTGTGGCAGTCTAATTACTAGCCGCCTTTTAATTACTTACTACCAGGAATATCTCCATTGTTTTTGATAACTTTTGTCTCCTTGTGCTTTCTCACACTCTACTACAAAACTCTGTCCCCTCTTGGAAATCTCTGTTCTTAGTGGCCTACTTCTTACAAGCGTGTTAGATTTTTTGTTTAAATCATTGCGTTAGAATTGGAGCCTGGGATAGCAATCTAGTTCTTTCCAAATAACACTTTCATTTTGCTACTCTATCAGAAGAATGGTAAACATGGATCTTAAGCCCTGGTTTTTCTTGACTTTTCTCACAAGAATCTTCTCAACTCTATCAGGAACAAAAGCAGGAATTATTGAGATCCAGTGTTATGGAGGCTTCTGGGATAGGAAGTGGGCCCTGTGAGTAGGGAGTCCTAAGGACAGGAAGTACCAGATGCCTTGTGCAAAGCTAGTTTTTACTACTCAGATATGTAAGGGATTAGGGAATCCTGGTGATACGCTTATGCTAGTGAGGAATTATATGCTTAGAGTGAAAATTAGGGAGAGAGAAAGCCACAGCTTCTTGGTTGCACCCAGCTGTATTTAGGCACTCCTTACACTGACAGGGTGTTCAGATGGTAGAGGAGATTAAAGCTGAAAATGCAACAGAATTTCACTTATCTTACCAAGATTTAGCAAGTTTTCCTAGATAAATATTCATTCAAGTGCTTAAATCCCTGAGGACAACTCACAACATTACATCTTTAAAAAAAAAATCTTTTCACTAGTTATTACTGTTTAGCTGAGTGGGGAGTGTTAGAATTTCCTTTTGTTACTTCTCTAGAATTGCATGCCCTCTTGCCCTTTTAGTAATTTACCTCATAACCTACTTCAATAATCTCCGATTCTCTTACTGGAAGCTTTGAGATTTCAATGTCTTTGTCCCAAGGTAGAAATACTTCAAGTAGAGAATATAGCAGTGATTCTATTCAAATTTAAAATGCAACTTCAATCCATGCATTTTGGCCTTCCTAACCTACTTAATTAAAAGTCGTAAAAAAGAAGTTTCTCAAGTGGCTGGAGTAATTGATCTCCATTACTTAAGGCAAATTGGGGTGATTATACAAACTACTTGAGAAATAAATTGAACAGGAAAGTTGTATCTCAAGGCAAGGAAAATATAAACTGAGTAATGGAAGAAGAAAGCTGCTTGTATAAACTACATCACTTTAATGAATGAGAGTAATACAGTCTTTAATATAGCTTTTCACGTAGATTTATTTCTAAATGCATGTTAGTAATGTTCTACTGTCTCTTCCATACTAGCTCACTGACATGAATTTAGGTAACAACTTTATTACTCTTTTAGTTTACAAGATATTCAGCCACATGGTATTTAATTTTAAAAACCTTTACTGTAACCAGAAAGTTACAATGACTAGTATTGTGTATCCTAACTTGGCACAAAGATGTGAGTCTATTTATTTGTTAAAATGGATAACTGAACCTTATAAAGACTAAATGTCATGGGTTTTTTTTTCATTTTTATTACAGAAGTTAAATATCCATATACAGATAGATATGGAAGCTGTGTCAAACCTTGGACATTATTTTATATATATATATATATATATATATATATATATATATGCATATTATGTTTATATATAGCTATCTAAAGATACACATAAAGATACATATAGCAATTGATAAATAAAATGGTCTCTCTGATTTGAATCTAACCTTTATTTCTCTGTTGTACATGTTTGACTGAATAGTGGGTATTGGAAAGACACTATTATTAGATTTTTTTTTCCTATACTATTGTTGTACACTTTTGATGGACTATAAAAAAGGTGACAGCCACCACATGCTGGATCTATCTATGGGCAAATCTCTATTCTTGGGAACTATGTCTTCCCTTACACTCTTGTTAGGATTTACACCTCACTACACTGAAGGTAGAGAGAGGTAAGGTAATGATCCATTCCCCCCAGTGATCCATCGCTCTAGGAGAAGGCTGATAAACAGGAATGCCAGCATGAGTTTCTATTTTCTTCTTCCTGCTCAGGTCTCTTAGCACTGCATGTCATTTACACTGTGGTTTCTATGAACATTGCACCACGTGAATGACTTTTTTGCAACATCCAGAAACCTTCCCAGAAAGTTCTTGGGTGTAGCATATTTCTGTGAGAGACTTCTAGCATCTCAGAGAAACATTTTCTAACAAGTTAGTTCAGCTCAACACATCAACAAATTTCAATGCAATTAAGCTAGCATTGCGAGCACCATTTCTCTTCTGTCTGGATAGCAACCTTGGAATTGAAACTAATCACCAATACTTTCCTATTGTTACATTTTATTATATCTATTTTATGTTACATTCTAAAGATAAACTTTATTTTAAACTATGAGTCTTTCTTCTGATTGGCCTCTAATTGATACATGCTTCTTATATCTGATGCACCTTTTCTTCCAATTAGATCCTAACTAATGTTCCCTATCACAAATATCTTTCAGTTGTACATGTATTTCATTGTGTGAGATTGTCACAATTGTTACTGCAGTCTGTATCTTATTTTTAGCCTTTTTACCATCACCAGTCTTAAGGATAGGTTCTATTCCATTCCTTTCAAATGCACAGATATTTAATTCATATTATGCAATGAGTTTTTAATTTGATTTACAGGATTTTTGATTTTCAATGCTAGTAATCACATTTATTTATTTATTTATACATACTTTAATTTCTCCTTTATCACATTTATATTTATGTCCTAGAATACAGTTTGTAAGAAACAGTTTTACTTATTCTACAACCCCAGTTATTTCTATATTTATTGTTTGCCAAATTTCCTGTGTTAATTTATACTTTACTGCCTCCTTAAAAAATTAGCAATTTTTTATTGAATATGGGACATTGTTTTTGTACTCTTAAGGATATGAAGTTTGTAAGTTTGTTCTTGTAAGGTTCTGGTTTATTCAGGAATTTATATGTGAGTCTCTTAAATTGTAAAACTCACAGTTGCTGCATAAATTTCATGGTTGTGATTTGTATATTAAATGTCCACCCACGTCTGATGAGTTTGGGGTTGGTGCCTTTGGAAGCTGTTTGATCATGGGAGTATTATATTAACTAGTGGATCATTCAGTTGATGAGTTGCTACGCGAATGTGCTTCTAGGAGTTGGGGTCGAATCCAAAGCAGTGGGTCACTGGGGACCTGATGTGGAAGGGTTATTGGCACCTGCGCTTCCCTCCTCTCACTGCTTCCAGGCCAACACGAGTTGAGAAGCTTCCTTTTGTCATGCCTTTCTCTGTTTCATTTCTACCTTTAAATCAGCCAAACGTGGAATAAATCCACTGAAACCGTGAGCTCAAACCAGCCCTTCCTTCTTATATTGCAAGGGTCTGGTATTTTGTTGAAGTAATAGAGAAGTGGCTACTACTGTACTGTCACTGATATTTATCAGAAAAAAATAGGTGGAGGAAATATTTACAAGAATAATAAAATTCTCCTGTCTAACAGTTTACAAGCAGGATAGCTTATGTTTCCTGAATTACATATACCCAAAGAGTATTTTGAAGAGAACGGTGAATTACAAAAAGAACATCATCTATCAATTCTCGCTTTAGAAATACATTTTTTTTAAACTTTGTGGCTTTACTTCATTATCTGTACAGTGAGAAAAATATTTTATAATTAAACAATAATTAAATAATATTTAGATTAAGCTATAAATACTTTGACAGAATATTTTTCATTTATCTGTCATCAGAGAATGTTTTATGCAAGAAAAATAACTCTTTTATCCCTTTTGGGGAGCTTAAAAAAATGTTTAGAATTATGTGTTTAAGGGCTGGGGAGGTAACTCAGCAGTGCGGCACTTACTGGGAAAGCACAAGGCCCTGGATTTGATTCCTGCTACCACAAACAAACAAATAAAATCCAAGGAATTATGTATTTTGTACCATCTTAATAACTTTTTTTTTTTTTTTTTTTGGTACCGGGGATCAAACTCATGACCTCACGCTTGCCAGGTAGGCGCTAAAGCCACTGAGCTAAATCCCCGGCCCCTAATAAGTCTTCATTTTAATGTCTGTCACATACTCAAGCTTTGATAAAAATACATCTTGACTGGTTTTCCAACCATGGCGATACATAAGCATGTACTTAATCATGTCTTATCCTTTTTTAAAATCATATCTTTTGCCAAATGTTATCCATGAAATTAGAAGTTAATATGGGAAAATTGCTTCATTCTCCTCATCAGAGTCTTAGCTGAACTGTAATGCCCTTTTGTATATATTTCCAAAAATGCTAACTATATTAACAAGGGAAGCAGACATTTTGATTTTGATAACTTCATATTTTTAAATTAACTATATAATCACGTATTGAGTAAAATATACCAGATACATAAGATTGGCAATACTTAAGCTGTGAGTGACAGAACATTTGTTAAAGTTGTATAAATTATCAGAATATAATTGGAAGATAGGAAATATAATTAATGATGAATTTGCAAATAAAACATGCATATATTGTTTATCTTTCTGTCATTTTTTTTTGCAGTGCTATCTGCTGTAGAATTATTTGCCATCGAATTGAAGCTATCTCTGAAATACTGGTGCAGTATATTAGAAATGTTACAAATTGTTGAAACTTTCATCCTTTTTAAAAAAACTTTGTAAATGAGAAGCCTTTTATTCTTGATAGAATAGTCAAACAGAAAGAGTAAACTCTGCTAGAATATAGCTCAGTGCCATGGTGGCTTCCTGGCAAGCACAAGGTCCTGAGTTTGATTCCTAGTATGAAAAAAAAATCTATAGTCTTCCAAAAAGTATGAAAATGTGAAAGGTTATCCATACAGTATAGACGATTAAATTGAGTATTATCTAGGACTGCAATGTGCAGGAAGCTTAATATACAATATTTATATATTTCCATATATTTCGGAAAATAAAATCTAGAATTGTGACTTGTGTTTCCTTAATATTTTCCTACCAAAAATCCCACATATTTTAAGAAATCTTTGATTTTTCCATAGAGAAAAGTAAAATCAATCACATTATTTCTCTTAAGTCAAAGTTTCTTGTTACAAATTAACAATAAAGTAAGGAACATTAGAAGTCACAAAAAATGCACCTTCTTAAAGGTAGACCACTGAAACTTACCAGAAAATGAGTTTACTGATTGTGAACAAGGGACAGGCACCCTCAGGAAAAGAGAGACTGCAATGAGGAAATAGCTTTCAGTCTGTGGGTTGGTGGTCTCATGAGCAAGTGTATTTCTATTTTCATGTTTCTAATGCAAATAGTTCTTAGGTGTAATTTCCATTTATGTGATAAATGGATTTCTACCAGAGTAAGACTGAGATTTGCCTATAGCAAACAAATAATTAGATCATAAACTCAAAAGAAAAAAAAATAATCATAGTAGGACAGAAAGGGAGTGAAAGAGAGAAGAAGAAACTGTAAAATCTATTTTGCAGTAAATGATATAGTATGGCAGCCAAATATACTGCTACGAAGTAGAGGAAATAAAAATTGAAAGAATGATGAGAATTAAGGAAAAGCAGATGTGTTTTTATCTCTGTAGTTACAGTCTAAATTTCTGAAAGATTTCAGCAATATTTTTAATACAAAGTGCAACATGAATTTTCAATCCCGATTTCCTCTAGCATTTTGTGCTGTCCAATATATTTTAATAAAAATAATATTTCCAGATATAGGATATTATTGTTATCTTGGAAACTCAAAAATCTCAGAATCGTTTTTGTTGTGCACATTTCAGATACTTTAAAATAATGAATGTAATGCAAAATAACATTTAAACTTTTAGCTACATTGATTTTAATTAGATTGTACATACATAGTTTCTTCTCTTGTTCAAAATATCGTCTGCAGTTCAGGTCATTTAGGTTTGTTTTGCTTTGCTTTGTTTTGTTTTGTTTTGTGGAAGACTGAACCCAGGTCTCACACATGCTGGAATGCTAGGTAACAGCTCTACCAAAGATGCATCTTCAGTTCCTTTTTAATTTTGTAAATTTACTAAGTTTCAAATCCATTTACACTGCAATTATAAAGAAAAAAACTTGTACTACTATGATATAGTCTTCCCTGTGCATTGTTATTTTGGATATAAAAAGTGTAACTCCAAATACACAGCTTTTGATGTTTTTCATAAGAAATGCAATATATAGCTGTTAGCTATTTTTAATACTTTTTTAATTTAAAAAACATTAAACAAAAAGTTAAAATGCAACTGCGTACTTCATATGCACTGTTTCATAATGTAATTAAGGATTTATTTTTTTTAAAAAAAGGATGAAAAATGATATCAAATAAGTCCTACTCCTAAAAGAGTACTATTTTAAAAAATCAATTATTCTCTGAAACACAGGAAGCTGCTTTTCAGAAATTACAACAAAGCAAGCTGCTGGTAACCATCCTACTGTAAATCCACTTCTCAGAATAGTACAAGGATTTTCACAAAAGCCAAGTCATTCATTATAAAATACCCCCAAGGCATAGATTTTCTCCAAGAGGGCCCCACATTTCTCCTTTTCAGGGAATCAATTTTTAAAAATAGGATAAAATGCTTAGTAATAGCAATTCAGTTACTTTAAGCATGTACCGACTACAGAGTGGTATATAAATGTAGGAATATTTGAACAAAATTTTTATTTGTAATTTCAGCAATTCAGTAGGTATTTTTGCTGATTAAATGCACAGCACATTGGCAACAGCATTCATTGTGTGCTATAGCCAAGCACTGGAAGTAAAACTCATATGAGAACACTGTAAGTTTTGCAATTAATAATTATTTGATTTTTTGAGAATAAGTGTATTATGGAAACATTTTTTTCCATGACATGCAAAATGTTATAAGAGAACCTCCTCAAGCTATATACCCTTCAAAATATCTAAAATTATTTTTAAGTGTAACATTTCTAATTAGTTCTTTGATCTTTTAACAATCAAACAATATTATATCAACATCAGTTGATAGTACACTTTATCTTTTTGCTTAGTTCTACAGGTTAACACTAACAGAAAAAGATTTTTGCTTGTGTACTTGAATATATCAACACAGTTGGACAAAATCAAGACAAGCTTACACAGAGATAGAAGTAGAAACTTTATGAAAGGTTATTTTTCCTGTTAAGTAAATTGACTCAAAAAATAGCACCATCTGGTCACAAGAGGTTTGGGTGGTCTCTTCCCAGGGAGCATGCATGTCCACTTAAAATGCACCATATAAATTTAAATGCATATAAATTTAAAATTACTCACATAAAGTTTGGTAAACTTAGTTTTCTTATTCTTGCTTTTTAAAAAATTCTCTCACTTTGAGTGTTAGAATTTCTCCTTAAGAATATTCTATCATGCTACACAATTGTTGGCAGTACTGAGTGTTTATTTATGGATTAGGGTAGCCTAGTTTTTGAGACCTATTTGTTTTCTTGGAACTGAGTACCCAGGAAAAACTTGTCTATGCTGTTAGGCTTCGGTAATATTTCTAGTTCTAGTATGCTGCATGTCTATGTGTATGATCCTGATTATTATATTTTCAGACATGTTTTCAGCTGGTTACATTTAAGGAAAACATAATAATAGAAGAATAATTGAAAAATGAACAAATTTTTCCTTGGTTCTTTGTTTTTAATTCTACTAAATATTTTGAAGAAAGGCTACCTTAATTAATGTATAACAAATATGTAGCAATTTTAAAACCATCCATTTATGCAACACATTATATTTTATTTGTAGTACACATATTTTTCCCATGTTTATTAAAGGTAAAATAAATATAGTGAACTTAAGACTTTTCAAGAGATTCCTCTTTATAGAGACAGAAAACTGAGGCTTACATAATGAGGCTTATGAAAAAATCAAAGTACATGATAAAATAATTACATTTAATATAATAAATACTAACTTTCATTCTGTGAAGTTTTATTTTCTATCACAATAAGAGAAAACTATAATTTTTCCATTTATATCTGTACTGCATATAAACTTTAAATCTGATGGTAACAGTCTTGGTTAAGTGTTTGTATAAATCCTCCATCTACCTTCCACTACAGGTATTTTTAAATAAATTTATGTGTAAGTTCAAGAAATCCACTTAACACTGGTTATGTCAAAATTGCTGTAGTTAAATAGAGGTCATATTGTACAGAGCTTGATTCCTGATTAAGTAAGCCATAACTAACAGATTTTTTAAGCCCTGCAATTTTCCCTGGCCATACCTAAGAATGTTTGAGTACTCCTTCTCCTTGGTAGAGTGGGGAATTTAAGTTCTGAAAGATTTAGCACTCCTGGGTCAAATTAGGAACCTGTACATCTCTCCATTAGAAGCCTCATTATGCATAAAATAGAACTTTTCGTACTGTCTTCCTGCATATACAAAATCATCAAAGTCCACTTCTGAATCAAATTTTGGGTAAAGAGTTCATCTCTGTGTTGTGTCCAAAACAGAGCATGACAGAGAAAATCCTTATTTACATGTAATTGTATAATGGAAACTTTGAAATGAAGATTAGATAAGTGTTGGCATTCATACGATAACATCTCTTCCACCTTTTGGATTAAATAAAGAATATAAATGAATTAAGTTTATAATTGCACTTGAATGAAGTTACTTGAACAAAGGAAAAGAGCATTGGAGTTATGAGTCTCGATGTGTTTAATAAAATCAGTCCTACTTTGTTGTCATGGAACATTTAATGTTAATAAATTATGTCTGTCTCTGACATACATTCTTAAATTATTATGTAATGTTCAGTACTAAATTACATGTTAATATTTGATTGCATCTGTGTTCTACAAAATTATTTATGTAAAAATTATTGAGTTTTTCATGCAGGGAAATTAAGTCACATAATATACTTAAAGTCAGTGTTTTGCTGAAATTATGGATTATTTCTTGCAATATCTTCTGTTTGCCAATTGAGACTATAAGAGGTGAAACTTCAAATAATGGCAATCACTAAACATCATGTAAAACAATTACACAACAAATTGGTCCAGACCCCAACTAGCTATCTTCCTGTCAACAATATGGACTATATTTCTGCTAAAATTCATAATCTTTGCTGTACTTTATGTATGTTTTTTTCATTCCTCATATGCTATGCATAAAAATATTCTGTACCACCATTAATAGTCTGAAAGATATTTATGTATGTTTTCAATGACCAATTAATTCTAGAATAGGCCACTGTATTTGTTTAAATAAAACAGCAAACCTTTTTGCTTAGAAGTTTTTGTTTCATATTTACCTAGAGTATGTTATCATTCTATTTTAAATTATATCAACTATGTCCAATTTTCTACTCATTTTCACATGACTAAGATCCAATCCATCATTTACTTTGTTTTAGCCTATTATAATCTATTTTCTTCATTTCTATTTGTTACTTTGGAGGGAACATAAATTTAGTTCGCAGAAGATAAATTTTTGCACCTTTACCAGTATGCTAGCGTCTAGGATTGGGAGACATTTAACATCCACAGTCAGACTGAATGATGCTAGAAACAAATAAAACTCTCCTACAAAAAAATCTTTGAAAAAAATGTTTGAGAACTTTATGTTGAAAGAAAAGCTCAAGATGGTGATTTAGCTCAGTGGCCTAAGTGCCTGGCTGGCAAGCACCAGTTTGTGAGTTCAAACCCCGGTACCAAGGTGGGGGGGGAAGGAAAATAAAAGCTCAAGTGCAGCTTGTCCATCTCCTGTGTGTTAATGAAATCCTCCCCTCGGCAGACCTGCTATGCTCCTCTGTCATCCACTGGCCAGGTGGCTACTGCCGTGTCCGTGCAGTGAAGACGTGGATGATGTGTTTAGACAAGTTGAGAGGAAAGACAAATTTCAAGGCAACCTTCAGTTTCCTGTGATTTTCTTCTCTCTCTCTCTCTCTCTCTCTCTCTCTCTCTCTCTCTCTCAATCTCTCTCTCTCTCTCTCCCCTGTCTCCTTATAGTTATTGCAGTTTATATTTTTCCCTTCATGTTTGTAGTTTCTCCAAATTTAATTTTGCCAAAAGGCTTAATACTAATTACCATATTGGCAGAAATTGCTTAATTTTATTTATTAACAATATTTTCAATTGTAATATTTTAGACCTTAACAACTAAAACAATCTGTATAGACTTTGTCTACTAAATTAGCACAATTCTACTATTCCACCGTGTTATGCCTTTACTATTAAAGGAGGCTAATGTCCAAAAACATTATGCAGTGACTTCATTGTCATTTTTAGGACTCTCAGAAACACTCATTGAAATGAATAAGAACATGTTTAACTCTTCAGTGGAGACCATTAATTATATGTGATTGATACCTCAATAATCTTCAGAATTCTCACCTCAAAATTCTCATTTCTATTTCAAATATTATCACATACTTCCTATCCAATCTCATTAAAGAGTATATCTTTATCTAAAATATCTAAACATTCCCAGCTTCACTCTCTCACTTCGCCTCAGAGTCCACCTAGACTTTCTCAGGGATATGCTGCTCTTCCATGCCACACTCAGGAAATTTAATTTGTCTCAGCAATTTACTCTAAGGATATTTTGAGAGAGCAAATATCCAACAGTCTTGCAAGCCTCCTAAACTCCTGCTGACACGTCTTCATCTTCATCATTCAAGGTTGTTAACTCAGAAGCAATGCACTTCTTTGGGCCCCTTAGATTCTCCATCAGGACAGACTTCATACACACAGACCACAGCAGCTGCACAAGTCTTCATATTTTAAAGAACTCTCAGATTGCTGTAAGGTGCTCCTGTTATTGTCTTAATTTTTTATATGATTTGTGGGAATTGTATTTTTATTTTGTACTGGATTCCATAATGTATCTGGCCAAGTCCTGCATTTCAGGGATATCTCTGATTTAAGAGGCAGTGTGATTAATAAATATCTTTCTATTTCATTGATAAAACAAATGAGAATGTGTTTTCCCCTCTAAATAGTGAATTACCTTAAAGCCTTTATGATTACCTACTTGTACTTGAAAACTTTTATTTCTAGTAGCTATTGGGCTTATTACCACAAATCTGCTATTTCTTTCTAGTTGGGTTTGTCACTATTTTAGTTGTGCATCTGTTACAGGGAAGTTCCTGTGAAAGACAGCCAATTTTCCTTCAGGGGGAAGCCAGCTTTCTTTGATACCAGCTGCATGTAATAACATCGGTTGTTTCCATTACAACTGGAATCAAGTGTTCGATGACGTTTTAGATTGTAAAACCACAGTGAACCAGAAAGAAATTTAAACTACTTATCTTGTTTTTGGTTCAAGAAAGAAAACAAAACTCAAGTTTTTTGTAAAAGCTATCATTTTTTAATTTAACTTTCAAAAAAGAGAACTTATGAGATTTTTTGTTACAAATGTTTTTGCCATTATTTTATTAATATAGTTGAATCTTTTAAAAATATGATTCCTCTGTCTAGTAGAATGATATATATTACACAATATATTCATAAATTATCCTAAACTTTGCATGTATCCCCCAATTTTGTATAATATTCAAAGAATACTCACATTAGTACAAGGTGAAGGTTTCTATATAATTCTTGTATAATATTAACTGCTAAGACTAAATTTTTTCCAAGTTTAGATAGCAACTTTTCCCCTGTTGTCAAACTGAATTCATTGAAGTTGACTTGCATTATATTTGAGCATGTAATGTATATATTCCAAAAATACATATGAAGGGGCTGGGGATTTAGCTCAGCAGCGTAAGCACCTGCCTTGCAAGCACACAGTTGTGAGTTCAATCCCTGGTACAAAATATATAATATATATATATATATATAGATGGAGATATATGTATATCTCCATCTTTGAAAAATTGTTTTGCAAAAAATATTTAATTTGTAAAGTAACTGGAAAAGAATGGTAAAAAGCACAAATAAATTCTCATTACTTTAAAAATGATATTGATAATCATGAAAGTATAGCACTGTGAATCAGAAAGGAAGTAGATTCATGGAGAATATACCAGAGCTTACATGTTCCTGTCCTAATGAAAGAAACAGATGTAGTAATAAACCAATATTAATACATAATCTTGAAAATAATGTGGAAAAAATCAGTCTAAAAAGATTACACATACAAATAATGTGATTATAGTGCATTCTAAATGTAATCTGTGTGCATCATATGCATTTCATATGTATACGTAATTTGCATGTTATATATAATGAATTTCATCTTCTAGATTTTAGAAAAATACACTGATCATTTTACCGGCTTATTTTCTTAACTCTTACAATTTTATTTTAATTATAAGTTCATGCAAAAGTAATCAATTGTATACTTCAATATGTTGCAAATATAGTTTACATGAGTGTGCATTGCATAAGGCTAAACAATATGGAGAACAGATAAATTTTGAACAACTAAAATGCTGAGAATAATGAAATAGTAAACTACAGTCAATTCATGAAGCATAGTAATAGTCTATTGCTGACTAACTGATTTAAAAAATTTACAGTAGTTGCTGCATCGGATAAGCTGTAAGATATAGAGAGCAACAGATTTTAAATAAACCTAAAAGAAAACTAGGTTTAAAAAGTTTTGAACCTTGTATTTCAAAATACATGTAGCTCTCTGCCACTCTCCCTCCTCCTCTTTTCTGTTTCTCCCTGTTTGTCTCTGTCTCTATCTGTGTTTCTCCTTGTTTCTCTTTCTCTTTTTTTTCTCTCTCTCTCCCTTCTTCCTCCCACCAAATATATTCAGAAGGAAGTCAAGGCCAGTTTTATATAAAACATGATGGCAGACTATCTTAAACAAATTTTGACATAAATGATATTAGGTTTACTATACATGCTGAGATTCTTTAAACTTTAAAATAGCATAGCATTCAATAGTTTCTCTTCACTAACTAAAGTTGCAATTCCTTAAGTGTCATAATGTATAAATTAGCTGTTTAATCAGAACTTTATTATTACATATTAGTTATATGTAGGCTCCAAAATCATATGACTATCAGAATATTTTTATTTAATTTAAAGAAGTATTTTGCTCTTCCAAGTAGTTAAATATAGTTCGCTGCATGTTTCTGCATTTCCCTGTCTTCCTATCCTTAAATTTGTATTTACGTTCCTTTTTTATTTTAAAAAGGATAGAACCAAAGAAAATAAAACAGAATAAAATCAATAAAAACAAACCAGTGCAATACAGGATTTCAAAACAATACAATATCAACAATAATTACCATAATGCCTCTTTGTCTTCAAATTAGCTGCAGATACCTTTAGACATAGTAAAAATCAAACTGAATAGAATAGAATAGAACCAATAAAAACAAAACAACGAATGCAATAAAGGACTTCCAAACAAGACAAGAGTAAATCCAAAATGGGTACCATAATATATCTTGCTATCATTGAAATAGCTGCTCTTGCTGTCAGATATTACAAAATCAAACAAATCAAATCAAAACAGAACAAAACAGAACAGAACAAATCAGAACCCAACAAAACAATGAAAATGATACAGGACTTCAAAATGTATTTATGTTCTTGAAATGTATATTCTTTCTCGAGGTTCAAATTTCTTCTGATATGAGATACTAATCTACTTTCAACATTTATTTTTGCTTAAAATAGAGTAAAAAAATCAAGCAGCACAGAGAAATTTGGAAAAGAATTGTTTCATGTGGCATGTCATTATATATCTTCCTTATATGCTGAATCCTCTCAACTATTCCCACATATTCCTGCCTAGAACAATGAAATTAAAAAATACAAAACTAGTGTTCTTTCAATAGGAGTCTCAACATAAAATATCTCACAGAATGAAACTCTTCAAGGTTCTTGATAAAGACTCTGTAAGTGCTTAGAAAACTTGTTTGAAACTTGGTACAATGCATTCCTATTTCTCTGGGGCATCAAGGAATATTCATCTATGATCCTTCAATAAACTTTCTGCACATCAAAACTTGATGTGAATTTGAATACTGTTCCCTCTAGAAATCTTAATTCACATCAAGCCAAGAATTTTTTGGTCTAAAAGATGGTAATTCATATCTGCAATTCAAAAAAAGTGCAAGCAGATTGATAACAGCAATATCTTCCTGCCCTAGCTCTCTAGCTCTGAGAAACTAACACAATTTGTGGAACTAAAGAGTAGGTAATCTTCTGATCTTTGCTTTAACTAAATTTCTGCTTAAAGTAACACACCAGAAATATTAATTCCGAATCAAGGGAATTAAGACACAAAGATTGGAGTTTAATAAAGTTTCAGAAAATTATTAAATGGGGGTACAAATGGATAAGCACTAATTAACAAGATTTCTCTTTTTGTACTTGCTTGATAATTTGTATTGCTATTGTCAGCAGTTTTTCTCTTAAACACTGATTCACAGACACCATTATCACTAATCATTTTCCAGTTCACTGTGGGATTAAATGTGATTATTTGTGTAAAATACCTAATAAACCTACTATTTAACACATTCAACGATATTATTGCCCCCTACATTTTTTCCAAAGTCTTCAAATGACTTACACTCTGTTAAACTGAGATCTAAAATGCCACTTAAAATGTCACGACTCCCTGGCCAGTATTCTGGGATGTGACTGGGTGATGGACACTATGCTCTCAGTGGACTAATGCCCAAATGTGTCCATAGCTGAATGTGCCATTTGTAGGTAGGGCCGGTTGAAAATAAAGGTCAGTGGAGTGTGAGGGAAGGAAGTATTCTAGTCTCTGGTTTTACCCTTCTCTCTGTGCTTTTATTTTTGCCTTGGACTCAGCTGTCCACAGAGTGAATCCCAAGAGCAGTGGGCCAATCCAGCCTCTTCTCCATTAGACTGTGGGTTCTGGGTACTGTGATCCACCAATGGGAAAGCTAATTCACTAACTTAGACAAATTACTCATGCAAGCATAAATTTTAAAATTAAAGATATTTTACTTTTTAAAGTATGTTTTCAAGGAAGAAAAATATATGAAAATGTAAAAACATATATTTACATATATATGTAATATTGTTACCCCCTGATCAAAAGAGGTAAGTTCTAGAAATTCGGAGAATAATAAAATATGTGAACATTTAATTCTTTTATATCAAATTTTGAAGTGTTTGCACATAACCTATCCATATCCTTCCATACAAGTTAAATGATATGTAGCGTCCTTCTAAAATACAATAAATCTGTGCATTGCCAGTACATCATTTCATCTATACGTACTCAGCATAGAGCTAAAAACATGGCAAATTCAAGTTTTGCTTTTTGATATATCTAGAATTCTTTCGTCTTTCAGAAAATTTTTGATCAGTGATTGATTGAATCCATGGCTGTGGAACCCCAAGACACTGATTGTTGAATATTTAGAAGAAATGATCAAATGTGGCTAATGTTTAAATTTTCAAAAAGTTATTACAGTAAAAGACTTTGGCATTAGACTCTCTAAACACTCACCCTTCATTCAAACAAAATGTCCCATCGCTCTTGTCACTTTTGAAAGCAGTTGTGAAAGTTCTTTTTCATGAGTAAGATTGTAAGGTGCATCATTCATCAGGAAGGCATGCTGTTAGAAGCAGTAAGCTGTGTCCTCATTTATCTTACTCACGAGATCTGACACTGTGTATCTCTCCCCAAGAGCCAAAGTGACCATGAAAGATGACCACTTTGAATTCAAGACATGGCAGCACCATGACAAAGTTACTAAAGACATTCACCAAAGGTGATTTCCAGAATTATTTCAGAACATGACAAGAGTGACAGTATATTTGAAGCAATGGTGAATATTTGAAGCAGTAAGTATTTTTTAAAAAATGTATTAAAGACGCACTGCCATTTGTTGCCCTCTTGTTCAGAAAGGGTAAAAACAAAGAAGATAGACAGCTACTCTGGAAGAGTAGGAGGCATCAGAAATGAAAACCCTGGGGATTTTGCCCTCAGCTTCTTATTATCTGGGACTAGTGATTGCTCCCATTCCCCATGCAGGAACTTGGAAGTTGCTGCCATCTAATTGGCTCTCTGACAGTCTTTCATTTTAACCTTGAACACCTCTTTCTATATTCTTTCTGGCCCTTTGATCTTTTCCTGTCCTTTTGTGATGGTTAAGGGAGAAGTAGAGAACCTCATAGAAAGGCAGTTTAAAGGTAAAAATTATACCAGGACATGTATGTACCTGGTATAGGTATAGAAATGCTAAAATGAGAATATACACACAAGCATAGACATATAGGGGTGTGTTAGGCTTTGTGTCTGGATGTCTCCCAAAGCCTCATGCAGTCATAAGAGCAGGCTTCTAGAGTTTGCGATTGATTCAAATTCCTATGCTGGGATTATGGGGGTGAGTGTTACACACACCCTGGGGCAGGTGGCTTACAGACAGTACAAAGGAGAAAAAGAAGCTCGCTCCTTTCGGCCCTTTTGCTCTTGTTACATTTGCTGTCTTCCCCCTCCATGTACTTAACTGTTCCTCCTCTGCCTGTGCCATGTTACCATGGAGCTCACTGATTATGGACTGAAACTGTGAGCTAAATACACCATTCCTTCCTTAATTTGGGGTGTCTGGTGTTTTCTCCCAGCAACAAGAGAAAAACAGCTAAGATAGTGTGTCTTTTATATATAAAATCAGAGTCCTTATGTGGCTCTCCTTTATCTCCTTTGAGAAGGCTGATTTCCCAGGACTTTTAGTATTTTACTATTTATTTATTTGTTTGTTTATTTTTGGTACCAGGAATCAAATTCAGGACCTTGTACTTGCCAGGCAGGGGTTTGTGCCACTGAGCTATATCCCTGGTACTCCCAGGTCTTTTAGGTTTCTGGTTTTTTCCTTGCTTTAACTCTTTCTGATATATATTTATGAGAATTGTGTAACCTGGCACCTCTCTCTCTTTATCTACTTTCTTTCTCCTTTGTCTTTCTAATTGCTTTATCTGTAGCTTCTACCTGTAAAGGCAGAAAGCTGTTTTTAGTAAGATACACTGTTGGTTTTTAATTAAATCTATCTCTTTCCTGCCTAGAAAGCTGATTTTACCTACAAGAGGAGAAACTTCAACCACTCTGATCATAAAATTCTTGGAGGTTAGCTAACTCTCATGATAGGAAAAATAATTTTCAGGATATTTCAGAAGGAGGCACAGAAGGGTTCTCAGGTAGTGATGCAATCTGGAATGAAGTGTGGGCGTTCAAACAAATGAGATGCACTATAGTTTGGAACTGGGAGTTTTGGCAGTAAAAATCTGTGAAATTTGATAATTGATAGAATTGACTCAGTTCTGTGGATGGAGGAGGATGGCCTCTCCCATAGTATTCTTAAGGAACAGCCTAATTTACAGGTGAAAGAAGATCTTAAAAATTAAAAAGGAATGCACCAATCCATTTCCAGGCAGAAAGAAATTATGGGAATTTGTGTTTTCGGAGAAAAAAAAAAAGAATTGAACTGGAAACAAATTAAGCTGCAGTTTTCATGTTTAAAATTATAATACTCATTGCCAACTTTCTGGCTATTTTAAAACTTTTTTTTCTAAGCTACCTCATTAGTAACTTCAATAGAACTGCCAATTATAAGAATCTTCTTCATTCTTCACTATCCAATAAGGTAGCTAGTGCCACATGTTCATCCTAGCGCTTGAAACATAGCTAGTTTTGTTAGGAAACTGAATTTTTCATACTATTTGAGCTTAATTAGTTTAAAAATAAATGACTCCATCAGCCTATCACCTATTCTATTGGACAGGGAAGTAAATCCATGCTGTGGAAATAATATGTGGAAATTCAAATGAGTTTTCATTTCTGCTTTTTCACTATAATTATGGACCAGTAAATTAGGTAGAAATATTATAGTGATAAGACAGGGCAGTCCGAGTTTAAAACCTTTTGGGAATCAGTGAGAAGATGCAAGCAAGTCAGAAACTGTGACTGGAGGAATATATGAAGAAGATTAAATCACAGGGACCAGATTTACGTAGCTCCTAAGGGGTAAATAATGTTTGAGATTATTGATATCCCTTTTTCAGATTTCCCATGTAAATAATTAGCTATCTCATTAGAGGTAGGCCATACTATCCCACCAACAAAGACTAACACTAAAACTAAAAACAAGACTATTCCTATAGATTATCTACTAAGGCAAACAATGTCATCAATATGCTTTTTTTTTACTATTTGATCCATATTAGTCAAGTAGCAATTCTTGTAATCTTATTGATTGATTATGATTTGACCTACATTGTACCCAAACCCATGAGTTTTCACTATAAACCTTTCTGAGAAGCAGATAACTCATTCAGGACCTCTCCTGTCCCTCAAGAGCGATGCCTATTCCCCATTCCAATTTTCAATTCCAACTCCTCAATACATTTTCTTACTTTTAACCTCCATTGCTCCTTAGAATTCATTCTTTGGCTTCATGGAGTAAGAACTTGGTGTATCTGACATCTAGCATTTGGAAGTTGCATTTTACCTCTATATTGTTATGAGAATAAAATAATAAAATATGTTAGGAGAGACTGCTTCTTGTATTATCTACAAATACATAACTTAAATGGTAAAAGTAATAATTAGATAAAAAGCATAGGCTATAGTTATTCTAGTGATTTTCCCTGATGCTTAAATGCCACAAATACTAATTCTATTTTCCTTTTGATTTGAATGAAACTATTAAGAACACATCAACAACTCAGTAAAATAGTCTGTGGAAAAGGTTTTTATTAAGCAATAATTTGACATTTTGACAGTTAGCAGATTAGTCTGGATTTATGCCTTCTTTTTGGATTCAAATTATTTCCAATTATTTCAAATGAATTTAAAACCATAATACAAATGCAGCCTAAAAGCATAAAGAAAAACATACCAACTATACTAGATCTATTGTCTAGGCTAGGCATTACTTCTCATAACATAATTTATAAGTGGTCTTTATGCTTGATTTCCTAATTTCTTCATATTGATTCTATGTGACCAGTCTGACCCCAGCCAATTGGACCACCCCTCTCCTCCACTGTGCCTGGATATGACCGTTCCACAGCAAAACATCAGCCTTTTGAAATGGTTAGTGATATAGGAGAGAAAAAGGTGAAGAAGGTTAAGAGTAGGAAAGGTTTATTGGGGAGTAGAAGTGGAGACTAAAAATAGCTCCCTAGAGACAAGAACAGCCCAAGTGGGCTGCTGCTGAGGTCACCTCTCTGGGAATGTTTCATAGAGCAAAGTCATGAAGTGGGTTCAATGTGGGTCCACCTAAAATTGACCAAATAAAATTACAAGTATAGCAGTTTAGTATTGACCCTATAAGGCAGTGAAACACATAACAAGGGCATGTGAATGACATATTTAACCTTGGTGGATAATCTATAGGCTTATTCTTACCTTTAGTCTTAGTTTCTGCCTTAGTCTTAGTGGGTGAGAGAGGATAGTCCACCCCCAGTGTACTAATAGTCTGTTTCTATAGGAAATTTCAACTTGGAGGTACCAATTACAGTATGACCTCAGAATTCCTTTCATTCTTTAAGGAAAAATGTAAATATGGCCGTTGTGACTTTAATCTGGAGGTCTTGCCCTCTTTAGATGCACTTCCAGTTATAGTTTTGATTTATTGCTATCTATACTGACTCCCTGAGAGCCTACCTCTCTCTGTCTATTGATTTTTACTTAACATAGCTGTTTATAATATTAGGATTTGGGGCAACCCTTAGAGACTGATTAAATGCCTTTTGCATAATGGGATGCATGTGAGCCTTTTGGTCATCAGTGGCAGAATGTTATATTTTATATCTAGTTGTCCCCCAAAGTCTCCTAGGCTCTTGGGGAGGCTTTTGGATACCACATTTTTTTTTTTTGAGACAGGGTCTTGTCATGCAGTTCAGGCTAACCTTGAACTCACTATGTAGCCCAAACTGGCCCCAAACTCACAGCAATCCTCCTGCCTCAGTCTCCCAAGTGCTGGGATTCCAGGTGTGTGACACCATTTCTGGCTTGAGGAGACTTTCAGGAGGTGATGGATGATGGATGTGTGATAAGCAAATTGGTTTACCCTGGTTTTGGGATGGATAATGGAAGCCCCACCCTGGCTGTGGGTGGTGCCACCCATGGGCTTATCCAAGGTTCTAATGGAATTTGATACCCCCAGCCCCCGACCTGCTTTTCAGCAGAGACTCTATTCTCAGCTGGCCACTCAGTTCACCACCACAGCGGTCATCCACAAGCACATGAAGTTGTAAAGGAGGTAAGATAAGAATAAGGGACACCTTTCAGCTCCCGGGACATCAAGAACCCTCAAGAATTTATGGCAGACGCTTCAAGGACTTTGCCTACTGAAGTGCAAGACAGAGCACTTTGACCACGGATATTTATTAAACTCTAACCACCTGATGTCCCCTGCTTTCCTTCTGTCCATGTAAAAGGGACACACTTTTCTTCGTTCCCTACAAAAGGACTTTCCACTTTCCATCTGCCTGCACCCAGGCACCCACACCACCCTGCCTTTCCTCAAGCCTGCTGGTCTCAGCGGGTCTCCCCACCCTGTGCCGCGTGTGCCACTTACAGCCAGATGGAATAGAAAGGGGCAGGAGGACGGCAGCCCGCTGTGCGCTGCCCCTTACTTGCCACACCATGAACGGTTTCTCCTCTGCCTTTCTACTCTGCACCAGTCAATATGGAAAGAAAACTCCCTAAACTGTGAGCTAAAA
>PVLA01002635.1:0-15108 GCA_004027455.1 Hydrochoerus hydrochaeris
GGGGAGGGAGGGGGAGGGTAGGAGAGGGGGAGGGGAGGGGAAGGCAGACGGGGCTGCCCTGTCTGCTTCGGAGGATCCCGCCCCACTCCTTTTGCTTGGGTCCTGCCCGCTGTTTGCTGCGGCGCAGTGGAGCCCGGGGCCTTCACACTGAGCTGCGTTCCCAGCATGGTTTTGTCTTTTTGTCTTTCATTTAGACACAGGATTTCACTCAACCTCTAAATGGCCAGGCTGGGCTTGACCTGCGGCCTGCCTGCCTCAGCCTCCTGCCTGCCTCAGCCTCGCGGGCGGAGTGCTGGGGGGCTGGCGGCTGGCCCTCTCCTGAGCTGTGGGAGGCAGCGGGGGCCCTGGCAGCGGGGACTGAGGGCCCCCCTTGTCTTTCAGCTGAAGAAGGGGCCCAGGACGAAGAGGTCCTGCTGGACAACTTCGTCACCTTCTTCATCGCGGGTACGTAGCTGCCCAGGTGGCCGCGGCTGCCGCCCGCGCAGAGCCACGGGCCTGGCGCGGAGCCCCTGGAGGGAGGCTCGGGCTGTCGAGAGGCCGAGAGGCCGGCGGGCTCCGCCTGGCGCTGGGGCCTTGGCGGCCGGGTTCCGGTGTCACCGAGCCGGCAGTGCCTGTGCGTGTGACCCTGCGGCAGGGTCACGGCTCCCAGTGGAGCTGTGGGGCCTTCATTAGACCCGCACAAAGGGGCGCTGGGCCTCCCCACGCATTTGTCCATCAAACCGCTCCCGAGTGTCCTCGCCACCTGGAAGACCCCTCCTCGCCTCCCAGCGGGTCCTCAGGCGCCTCCTCCCCAGGGAAGCCCTGCGCCCCGGGGCGCTGGCTGAGCCCCCAGAGCCCCTCTGCCTCGCGTCTCGGCGGGCGGCTCTGCTGGGGTGGACCCGGCTGCCCCTCTGCTGCCGGTGCGGGCCCGCGACTCCTGCCCCTGCGGCGAGCTCGGCGTGCGCTGGCCGGCGGGTTGGCTGAGCCCTGCCAGACCCCACACCAGCCTTCCACGGCCCGCTCTGGTCGGGTTCCCGGGCCCCCGAGGCCGGGTGGGCAGCGGCCCCAGCACGGCATGGAGCAGCCGCTGCCCTCTCTGCCTGCAGGTCACGAGACTTCCGCCAACCACTTGGCCTTCACGGTGATGGAGCTGTCCCGCCAGCCCGAGATCGTGGCGAGGTAGGGCACTGCCTGGGGTCGGCAGCCAGGCCACCGGCACCCTCTGCACGGCTAACCGCTACTTCCCTGCACCCTGGGCCTCGGCACGGGCCGTTCCCCCGAATCCTAGCGTAGGCACTTTTGAGGATGAAGGCCCAGGTTCCAAGTGTCCGCCATCGCAGGATGTGGTGGCACACTCTACTGTAATCCCAGCACTCCGGAGGTGTGGAGGACTGAGAGTTCAAGGCCAGCCTGGGCTACACAGCAAATCCTATTCCAAAAAACAAAGCAAACAGAACAGTGTTTGTCATTTTCAGCGTCAAAGGGCAGAATGAAAGATTATCTGAGAATACACAGTAGCCTGTTCGGTGTAAAAAAGATGTATTTCATAGCCACACACACTGTATATAAAAAGCCAGCAGACTGGGGCTATCGCTTGGTGGTGCAGCGTCTGCCCAGCACGCACAGCACCACACACACACACACACACACACACTCTCACACACACACACTCACACTCTCTCACACACACACTCACAACGGGGGGAAGCATAAAAGTTAAAATGACAAAAATAGTAAACCCACCCGTCCCCACCCTGGCCACGCACCACCACGGACGGTGTCATCCCACAGAATTGTCATCGCTCCCCAGTCCTTGCTATGTTGTAATTGTGGTAAATATATATATATATATATATATATATATATATATATATATAGAGAGAGAGAGAGAGAGAGAGAGAGAGAGAGAGAGAGAGAGAGAGAGAGAGCGCCAAATTATATAATGTCAAATTTTTCAAAAACCTTTCTGACGCACTGCAGATGGAATCTGGGGCCTTCACCCTGGGGGATGAACTACATCCCCAACTCTTTCTAAACTGTTTTTGAATTCTGAGACTCTTAAGTTGCCCAGCCTGGGCTTCAACTTGTCATCCTCCTGCCTCAGCCTCCCAGAGGGCTGAGGGCAAAGGTGTGCACCACCACGCCCGGCTCAGAGTCAGCAGTTTAAGCGTCTGTAAGCACATGGTTCTGTGGCAGGAAGTCCACTGGCATCGCGAGGCACTGTCACCGCTGTCCACCTCCATCCACGGCCTTTTCCTCTTCCCGGCTTGGTGCTCACTTCCGGTCCAGCCCCCGCCCCCGCAGCCCCCACTCCGGGCATCCGTCTGCTCCAGGTCCCTCTGTAATGTCACTGGGCAGAGCTGACCTTTGCGTGACCGGCTTATTTCACCCACCATAATGCGTGTGGGGTCCGTCCACACTGCAGCAGCTCTGAGAACCCTTCCTTCCTGAGTGGACCCCACTCCGCCATGTGGACGGGCGCATTTGGTTTCCCCACCCCCCCCACCCCGTTTCAGCAGGCACCCCTGGCCGCCCGCGTGGGTGTGCACTGTCTCCAGAGTTGCTGCCCCATTTTCTGGGGCAGCATTGCTGGACCATGTGATGACCCTTTCTTAGTTTCCTGAGGAATGGCCAGGGGGTCCCATAGCAGTGACAGGTCACCTTCCCGCCAGCCGCGCCTGGTCTCCGGTGTCTCTGCGCCCTCAGCCACACTTACTGGCTTTTCTTGGCTGATAACAGCCCCGGGGGTGGAAGCCGTCGAGCCCTCTCTCTCCTCCCCTCCCTCTCCGTGTTGGGGATCAAACCCCACACTGGGCAGGCAGGCTCTGCCACTGAGCAGCGACTGCCCCCAGCCTCCTGTCCGTCCTAACTCTGCATGCCACCTTACTGTGTGTCCTGAAACTTAGCTGGCCAGTGTCCCCAGGCCACGTCTGCCACTGACTGCTGCTCCCCGGGCCACGAGGGCACCCAGGTGTAGGCTGGTGCATTGCCACCTACGGTGGATGCCAGCCCCCAGCGCATAGCATCTTTGGAATCTGGGTCTGGGTTTTTGGAACCAGCCCGGCCCCCACCGGATGTGGCAGTCGCTGAGTCGGCACCATCCGAGGAACAGCAGAGGGGAAAGTCTCTCTCTGGTGACGGCCCTGACCCATCTCACCCCACAGGTTGCAGGCCGAGGTGGACGAGGTCATTGGTTCTAAGAGGCACCTGGACTACGAGGACCTGGGCCGACTGCAGTACCTGTCTCAGGTGTGGGCAGAGCCTCGGGCAGTCCAGCCTGCTTCCTCCTGACCCTTCAGCATGGTGATTCCCAGCCCTCCTGGGAGGTCCCCTTGCCCCAGGCTGTCCCAGACTCCTCCCTGCCCTGCGGGCCTGCAGTAAACCCAGCTTACCCCGTTGTCTTCCATCTACAATGGAGGAGGAGCCCTGGCTTCCTGTCCTGACACAGCTCCCTCCTCTTCTGGGCCTCAGTTTGTCCACCTGTCCCTTGAGGAGGTGGCCATGGGAGGAGGTGGCCGAGGTTCCAGGCTGGGGATCTGGGGTGGGGTGTGGAGTGGGAGGGAGATGGGTGTGGGGCGCTTCCTGGGCGGCCCCTAGACTTGTGACCTCCCCATGGTGTCCCAGGTCCTCAAGGAGTCGCTGAGGCTGTACCCGCCTGCCTGGGGCACCTTCCGCCTGCTGGAGGAGGAGACACTGATTGATGGGGTCCGGGTCCCCGGCAACACTCCGCTCTTGGTGTGTGGGGCTCCTGGGCGGGGTGCCTGTTTCTCCCATTGGGGTGGCCGGTCGGGGACTCAGCTCGGAGCCCAGGGGTCTGTGATGGTTACCTCTCCAGGCTCTGCTGGCTGTCCTGTGCTCTCATCTGAGCATCTCCAGGCCCCACCAGGATGTCCAGGCTGTAGACACGGGAGGGGCTCCCAGTACCCCATAGGGTCCCTGTCCCCCTGTCCTGTCTGGAACAACCTCCACCCCGGGAGTGAGGGGCAGAGGTGGGCGCTCGGGTGGTAACATTTACAAATTTGTCCCAAGTGTTTCCGGAGCGGCTGTGCCAGCTCGTCGCCCCCTAGAGGCAGGGAAGGCACCCACTCTTCCTCCCCTCCTTCCGGCTGGCGGTCCAGTGTCCAAAGGCATTTTACGGTGGCTTTGATTTGCACTTGTCAGGTTCCTGGTGAGGTAGATCGTCCCTGCCTGCTTTGGCCTCTTCTGGAGATGCTGGCTTGGTTTGCCCCTTTTCGTTGTTGGCCTTAAAAAAAAAACCAACGCATGTAGCAAACCCTGTTACCTGTGTTGCAAATGTTTCACAGGATTTGTGGCTCGTCTTTATGAATGCGTTTCTGACAATCTGAGGTTCTTAATTTTTTTAAACCTGGTTAGTTTTAAATTTTTGTCTTAAGAAATTCTTCCCCATCCGGAGCTCCGGAGGGAATTTCCTTCCATTGCCCTGGAGAATTTTCCATTTTTCTTCAGGAAGCTGTTGTCCACCAGAGTCAGTTGTGTGCATGGCTGAGATAGGGGTTGTGTTGGTGCACCCGGGTCGCCGTGATGGAGTAGACCCAGTGCCTCAGGCTGGGGCTACACCACAGCCAGGCCAAGGCCAAGGCAGGGGCAGCATGGGTTTCCCGGGGCCTGTCTCCTCGGGCCACACTGGATGAAGACCCACTCTAATGCCATCACCCAGCCACCTCTTAAGGAGCCCTCATCACACGCAGCCCCACTGTGAGGTTAGGACTGCGCCGTGTGGACTGGGCGGGATGCAGTTCAGCCCAAGGCAGGACCCATCTTTGTTCTCACCTGCGGAGAGAAATGCGCACCCAGTGTCCATGCCCCACTCCCAGCTCCGCCCTCCCTGCCTTGCCCACATCCGGGCATGCTCTCCAGTGGGTTTTCCTCTGCTGTTCATTTCTTCCATTCCCTGACCCTACCAGTCTTTCTCATGCCCACTTCTTTAGCGCCCCCTTCCGCCTGGAGGGCACAGTCTGTGGCTTGTCCCTCACCCAGGGGTTGCCACTTGGGGCTCAGCATGAGCTGACACAGGCTCTGTGGCTCCCGGATCCCTGGCTTGTGTTGGGACACTCTGGCTGGGTCCACCCTTGTTAGGCGGGGACAGTGCCCCGCTATACCACACTCTGCTGAGGTCAGCAGGATGAGGTCCATTTGAGATCTGGGGAGAATCCGGGGCCACAGCAGGAGCTCTGGGCCCCACCCCACCCCTAACCTCCTGCTCATGGTTTGTGACTCTGCTCCAGGACTTGCTCACGCCTGCTGCCCTGGACCCTGACCAGTGGGGCAGGGCTGGGCTGGGCTCCCAAGACTCTGTCCATGGGTGGAGAGGCCTTGGACAGCACCCAAGGTGATGGGGTTCACAGCTTTCCAGGGACAAGCACAGCCTGAGGGCCAAGTGCAGGGGGACTGCTGAGCCCTATCGAGGGCGCCCAGGTGCAAGTGGAAGGCCCTGAGGCCCAAAGGAAGCTTTGAGGCTTTGTTTGAGCCGTGTGTATATTTTTATTAGTACATGTTCACAGCACATAGCGTTCACATTTGTTCTGTGGGGTTGGTACACGAACCCAACACATCTCACATTTTCTTCTTCCTCCTCCTCCTCCTCCTCCTCTTCCCAGGGATCGAACTCACAGCCTTGTGCTTGCCAGGCAGAAGCCGGACACATCTTAATTCCCGTTCCATCTCCTTTCCCTCCCTCCCTCCCTCCTTCCCGTGGTCCCCTTCCCATTTGAGAAAGATCTCCCTGCTTCCTGTTACCCATTTTTAAAATTTTACTCTTCATTTATAATTCTAGCTTTTTCATATAAGAGAAGCCACGTGATGTTTAAGCACACGCATCTGGTTTCCTTCACTTAACAGCATGATCCCAAGGTGCACCCTTTTCCTACAGAGTGTTGGAGTTTGCCTTTCTCTATGGCAGGGTCGTGTTCCACCATGTATACATATTCCGTCTTCTTTACCCGTTCGTCATTCCGGGCCGCACAGGCCTCCTGTAAGACTTAGCTCTTCCGAGTGCTGCTGCTGTAACTGTGAGGTCTCTAACTCCTTTGGGAAGACACCTAGGAGGGGAAGAGCTGAGTCACATGGAATTTCTAGTTCTAGTTTTTTGAGGAATCTCCATACTGATCTCCACACCCGCAGTGTAGGGGGTCCCCACCCCGACCCCACAGTCTCACTAGCATTCGCTGTTTTCAGCTTCCTGATGAGGTGGAATCTCAGTGCTGTTTTATTTTCATTTCTCTGTTGGCTCAAGATAGGGTGGAGCGGCAGCGGGCGGGAAGCGGGCAGTGGGGGGGGACTGTGTCCCAGACCCCATTTGACCACACACTTGCCAGAGGCTTGTTTCCGAGCCTCAGCGCCCTCAACTGTGAGGTGGGGGTGCTGGCAGGTCCCCGAGGGCTGCGCCGGGCGGGGGATGGAGTCTCGCACACAGCAGGCCCTGGGGCCTTGGCCTGTCCCAGGGACAGTGGCTGCCACGCCTGCCTACTGGGCTGGGCAGAGGGCAGGGGCCGCTCCGCTCCAGATCCCCCCTTCGGCACTGAGGTGGGTCAGGAGGCTCAGGGGACACAGCCCCAGGAACCCAGGCCAGTGGCTCCTCTGCCTGCAGTTCAGCACCTACGTCATGGGGCGGATGGACACCTACTTTGAGGACCCGCTCACCTTCAACCCCGATCGCTTCGGCCCTGGAGCCCCCAAGTAAGTCCTGCCGCAGGCTGGCCTGGTGGGAGCACATGCAGCTTCCAGATCCCCAGAGGTGGCTCTGGGGGGCGCCCCCAGAGAGGGGAGAGCAGAGCCAGCTCTGGGTGCTTCTGTGCCCCGGTTTAAAGCGGCCATCAGCAAGGGGCAGCGTGTCACTGCTGGGTCCCCTGCGCCAACCCCTTCCGGCTCTCTCCCCAGGCCTCGGTTCACCTACTTCCCCTTCTCCCTGGGCCACCGCTCCTGCATCGGGCAGCAGTTTGCTCAGGTAGGAGGCGCGGGTGGGGTGCAGGCCATCCTGGGGGTGAAGGGGAGGCCAGGCGGGGGCCATCACTGCTCCCTTCCACGCCCTCCTTCCTGCCCTTGGCCGGCAGATGGAGGTCAAGGTGGTCATGGCCAAGCTGCTGCAGAGGCTGGAGTTCCGCCTGGTGCCTGGGCAGCGCTACGGGCTTCAGGAGCAGGCCACGCTCAAGCCGCTGGACCCCGTGCTGTGTACCCTGCGGCCCCGGGGCTGGCAGCCTGCGCCCCCACCGCCACCCTGCTGACTGCGGTCCCACCACACCGTCCTCTCCGTCCCCCGCTGCCCTGTCTCCTCCCTGGCCGTCCTCTGCACTGGCTCCCGAGGCCCCTGTGCCACTGCCGACCACCTGCTTTACACCCCCAGCGCTCCTGCCACCCGCGGCTCCGCGCCCTTCCCTGGTGCTCGTCCCTGTCCCAGCTGCCATCGCCACAGTCTCTCCTGCTTCTCCAGCTCTGCGGCAGCCACTCCCTCAGACACCCTAACTCTTGCTCATGCCCGAAAGCCCTCTCCAAGTGTCCCCTCCCCCGGGAAGCCCCCGCCCCACCCCTTCTGGGCCAGGGCCCTGGCTCTCTCTGTGTCACCTGTGCTACCTCTAACACCACACTGACCACACTGTACCGCGAGTGTCTGCCCACGTGACTCATCACCGCCGGCGGGAGCCCCGAGAGCAGGGTCCGCTCGTGCCTCGCCTCCGGGACCCTCAAGGCCCCTGGGGCCTGGCATGGGGTTGATGCCCAATAAACATGTGTTGACTGCATGAATGAAAGGCCGCCAAGCCACTGTGCTCTTGTCTCTGTCTACGCACGTTTTAGGGAGTCGGTGTCACCCTGTGAAGTATGCCACAGGCTACCAGAAGGGCCCTGGTTAGTGGATGTGGGACCATGACCCTGCATTCCACATGGCCCTGGATCATAGGGAGAGGCTGTGGGGGCTGGGCCTCAGAGGGTCCTGGGGAGCTGGGCACACACCCCTAGCCCCGCTTGGCCTGGGGAGGCTGGGAGAAGGGGTTGCTGAGGAACCGTAAACCCAGGCATCCCGTGTCCTAGGCTGTCCTCGGGGCTCCTCCCTGAGCTCACAGAGCCTGACGTCTTGAGTAGAGACAAACTGCCCTCACCCCGCGTTCCTACACGCTAGGCGCCTGGCTGGGCACCCATGCTCTCTGCCTGGGGGCCCCGGAGCACTCTGCCCACCATGAGAACAGCATGCCTTGGTTTGGCCTCTGCTGTGTGTCCACAGCCGTCCACTGTTGCTGCCCCCAAGCAGCCCCTTCCTGCAGCCGCGGTAGCCGCTGCTATCTTCTTACCTTGTTCCCCTACCCTGTCCCTCCACCCTGCTGTGACCCCTCTTGCCCTCTGCAGCCCCCCAACCCACAAGTTTGTGCCCTCGACCTCCTGCCATGGTGGAGCCTGACTGCCATGGGACATCACACAGGGTCCTGGGCCACCAGCCCTCAGCACTACAGGGCCGAGCCAGCAATCACCGGGAGGGGTCAGCGCCTTCCAGGGCTCCAGCTGCCAGCTTGACAGGCCCCAGCTTGTTGCACCTGAGTCTCTGGGTCACTGTTCCTCTGAACCTTCCCGGGCTCTGCACCATCTCATAGGCTCTGCACCATCTCATAGGTGGAGACCTCATGCTCCTGGCCATAGTTGGGCCACCACGGAGTTAGGAGGCCAATCTAGGGCCCGGGCATGGTCTCTGCAGGCCTGGCTCACCTCAGCACTCCAAACTCGGGCACTGGCGGGTAGATGATGGGCAGCAGAGACGGAACCCTCACTCTGGCCTTCCCAGTCCAGCAGTCCAGTGTCCCAGGCGCGGCCCGGATTCTTAGCATTTTTACTGCAGGTTCCAGGCAAGGGAGGGCGGGCAATTCTAGAGGGGAGGCTTGCAGTGCTCAGAGAGACCGCACGGGGGCGCTCGGGTACAGCGCTCGCGGCCTCCCAGAGTGGGCAGGGCCTTGCGCACCCCGCGGGGCTCTGGGTCCCCAGGCTGGACCAGGGGACCTCGCCAGTCTCCCGCAGGCGAGGCCTGGAACAGGTTGTAAACCTTAGCCTGAGCCCAAGCCCGGCCCGGGCCACACTGCGCGCTGGGTGGGATGCAGGCCCCGCCCGCGGTTCACAGACAGGGCACCTGGGTGGCGGCCTGGCCCCGGCAGTTCCTCACCTGCGCACCTGGCCACGGCCACGGGACGTGCGCCCCATCCTGCGGCAGGCGGGGAGCGCTGAGCGTTGCAGCCCTGGGAGGGTGCGGCCTGGGACCCCGGCCTGCGATTGGGAGCTGGGCCTGAGGCTGGCGGCCCTGCTGCGTTCAGAAGCAGCTTCCAAGAGGGTGGGGCCCAGAAGGAGCCCCAAGCCCTGCAGGTGCTGCATGCCTTCTCCGGCCTGCCTGGGTCAAGCAACTTCTTTCTGGTGGCCGGAAGTCCCAGAGCTGCTCTGCAGTTTGGGGCCACTCTACAAGGCCCCAGAGGCCCTGACCTGTCCGGGCCCTGCAGAAGCCGGAGTCAGAGAGGCCTCTGCAGGCCTTCTGCTCCTGCTGCTTCCCCCAGCATAGTGGCATCTCAGCCTCTTACAGATGGGAGGGGAAGGGCCCGCCCCCAAAACCCAAGACCCACACCCCACAGTCCTCGGGGACTCCCTGAGCAGCTGGCCTGGCTGCCCAGGCTTCTTTCCTGGCCAGGAGCCCAGGGGCTGGGAGGGCTCTCCAAGGCCACCCACCAGGGGTCAGCTTGGGGTGCCTGGGCTGAACCAGGGACTCCAGGTGTGGGGGATCCGTTCCCAGGGTTGTGTGGGGACATGTGCGTGTCGTGTGTGTGAATCATGTGCACATGAGCCTGTGTGTATGTCACATGTGTAAAAGCCTGTGTATGTGAGCCCCAGTGTGTGTGAGTGTGCGTGTCATGTGCTTCTCCATGTGGCCATCGCCTGGGTGTCTGCATCTCCCAGGCCCTGGGGACTGGGTGAGGTCTGAGGTCCCCAGGAGCCCCAGCAGGCACTGCTGAGGACCAGGCACCCGTTGAGCACTGCTGAGCATCATGTGTCTCCCACACCCCACTGCCAGCCAGGTCCCTAACCTGCCCCAGGACACAGGCCTGAGGGTGCGGTTCCATCCATGTGACCCCTACTCTTCTTCAAGCTCTAGCCACGGCAGCCACCCACTGCCTTGCCCCTGCGACAAGGTCCCCACCAGCGAGGAGACACTGGGTGCTGGGCAGGAGGGGGTGTCACCTGGGATTCCTCCCTCACTTGCCCACCCAGCACCCTTTCCATCGCCCTGTCCTCCAGGAGCCCCAAGCCCTGCCTCCCTGAATCTGCTCCCAGTCCAGCAAGATCACACCCAGGGTGTCCTGCTGTTCGGGTGCCAGGTCTCTCCTCTTCATCTCCCAGGTCTCCGCCTGTCCCACCCCCTGCAGGGGTCTCACCAGGTCCCCACCTTTCCTTCCTGACCTGGGCCCCCTCATTAAAGCCTGGGGAGTCACACCAGGCTGTGGTGCCCGTCCAGTTCTTGTTGAAGTTGGCATCAGATGCCTGCAAGCACTCAGGCAGGCAGCACGCAAACGGAGCTTTGGGGGAGCCAGGGCCATGGAGGTGTGTGCACACATTACACACACACCCCACGCGTGAGTGCACACCCATGCCCCACACACCCACATACACAGCAAGCCACTCCCCCCTTCTTCAAGAACAGGGAGCCAGGCTGCTCTTCCTGTCACATGTTCCCATGATAAGGACAACAGGAAGCCCTCAGGGACAGGAAGGGGAAGCCAGCATTGGGTGGTCCCTTGAGGGGATGCGGGACGGGCAGACACTGTGGCTCTGCCCCTGGGGTGCACTTCGTCACAGCCCCTTCCTGAGACGAAACCGAGGGTGGGCTGGGCGGGGCTGATCCCCGTCACCCAGGTTGGACTGGACGGTCTCCTGGGGCTCCTGCAGGTGATGGTGGCTGCTCTGTTCCAGGCTGGGCTCTGTTGAAGCAGCCCCTCCAGGGAGCCCCGAGCAGGACCTGAAATGGGGCCACAGGTCCTGCCCAGCATTGGCCCCAGAGACTGGGTGTGCCTGGAGGCAGGGAGGTGCTGCTGAATACTCCCCAATGTGGAAACAGAAGTGTCCAGAGGGGCCACAATGTCCTCAAGGCCACACTGAGCAAGGCAGGGCCGGGGAGGTAGGTCCCAGCAGCTCCCTGCAACACCAAGGCAGTGCAGCACGTCTGTCCCGGTTCTGCCCCTCCTGTGGTGCCTACTGAGAGCTGCACATCTCCAACTCTGTGGTCACTTCTGCTGTCTGCTCAGCTTGGAGAATGACCTCCTGGCCCCACCCCTCACAGACTCCTCCCACCTCCCAGATGGGGCCCCTCCCACTTCCCAGGTGAGGCTCCTCCTACCGTGCAGGTGAGGATACTGGGGGCAGCTGGCTTCTGTCTTTGAGACCTGCACCCCCCAGCAGTCTTGGGGTGACTCTAAGCGGTAAGGAGTAAGGAGGAGTGTACCGGTGGGAAGGCTGGGCCGAGAATCGACACAGCCCCAAGGCTGCTCTGGCTTGGCTTGGCTTTTTTCTTTTCTTCATTTTTAAACCTGTTCAGAGAGGCCCAGGCTGACCCACTGTCCTCGTATGTCCTGGACCAAAGGGGTTCCGGCGATGTGCGCAGGCAAATCTCAGGGAAACAGGACCCCCAAAGCCATTTTCTCCAATTCCACTTGATGCTTAAACACCATCCACATTCCCCGGCTTGCACACTCCCTGCGGTGGTGAGCTCAGGACCTGTCAGGACAGCACGAGCCAGCCGGGACCAGGACGAGGCAAGCACAGGCGAGGACACGGTGAGGTGGAGTTGGTAGCCAGAGTGCCCGCGATGCCGCTCTGCCCCCCTCACTCCTCTGAGGCTCCTGCCCCTCCCCCAGGAAGCCTCCCTGACCTCCCCAGCCCTGAACAGCTCCCTGCACGAGCATCCCCCCCCCCCCCCGCGCCCGTCTTTATCCCCTGCTGGGGACCCTGCCTGTCTCCCAGTGTGCTTGCCGCCTCTTCCCTTTGCACCTGCTGCTCCTCTCGTGGAACACACTCTTGCCCTGAGAAACTTTCTTGCCCTTTAACAAGGCAACGCAAGCGCCAGCTCTTCCAGGAAGCCCTCCGCATTTCTGAGTGGAGCTCTTCAGAAGTGCTTCTCTCCTGGACCCGAAGCCACCTTACTTCCGCTGGGCTCTGCCGGAGAACTGGGCAGACCTCAGCCCTGGGGTCCATGGGAGCCCAAGCCTGAGCTGGTGCTCTTGGGACCCAGACCCTTGTGGGGCCCTGGCGGGGGGCTGGGCTGGCTCCAGTGCATGCTCAGTGCTTGTGGGCTGTGTGCTCTGAGCCAGTATTTCCCCAGCAGCCCTGGAGCCAGGCAGTCACTGGCGCCTGAGGGAGCCCCGTTCCCCCGGGCCCTAAAGTGCCAAACCTCCCAGGCAGGACCCGACCTTCTTGTGGCCTCCAAAGCAGACAGCTTGGCTCTGGGTCCCTGCCACGCCCTAACGGCCGGCTTCTCAGTGGTCCCTTCACCTTCAGGCCCTGAGTGGTGTCACTTAGTGAGCTCCTTCCCCAGTACCCAGACCTATCCCTGGCTCAGGGGCAGAACCAGTCTTGGGACAGGGTGAGTGGTAGTCTGCCCTCTCCCCAGGGGGTTCTAGAGACTGACCTGGGGTCCCGGGGACTGGCCTAGCACCCAGGGGTGCAGCAGCTTCTCAGGCAAAATTCCGGGGCTGCCGGGGAGAGGCCCAGGCAGGGAGGGCAGTGCCCAGAATTATCCACCAATAGCCTGGGCTCCTGGCACAGGAGCCACTCTTATCTGCCCAGCCCGGTGGGGGGGGGTGGCCAGGCTGGCCGGGTAGGATACAGCCCAGGGGCCAGACACAGAGCAGTCCCAAACCCTGCAGGGTGTGTGATAGCCACTGAAGACGCAGAGTGTCCCTGCAAGCTGGTGGCCAGCAGCTGCCCATCGGCTGCACCATGTCGGACTGCGAGGGCCCCTCGGCTGGTGAGTGGCAGTGCTATATTTACCCACCATGGCTCCTGCTGCAGAGCCAAGGCCGCCGGTCACCGAGGGCACAGGGCCCCTTGGGCTGTGGGCAGCTGTGGGGCTGGACCCTCCTCCTACCAGCCGGACGCCCCGGGGGCCGCAGCCAACGCTGGGGAGGGGTGACTTTCCAAGCCAAGTTCAGCCGCACCCTGGCTTCCCGAAGGCTGGGGCAAGAAGCTGTGCCAGCACAAACCCTTCCCAGGCTTGGGGGGAAGGTGGGGGCAGGAGACCCGCAGGGTACGGGGACCTGGACAGGGACTGAGCCCCATGGTGGCCTCGTGCGCCCAGGGCCCCTGGCACCATGTACAAAGGAGTGTGTGTGAACATTTATCTGGGAGACAGCCAGGTACATCCCCAGGGTTCCCTGTGAGCCTGAGCCCCAGGGCTCTGCCGTGGGTCCCCAAATCTTCCAGGTTGGAGATGGCCAGGGACCAGCGAGTGCTGCAGAGGCCGGACTTTGTGGCCCACACGCGTGGCCCCATGCTCCCCTGGAGAGAGGTTCAGTGGCCACTGGCCACCTGCTCCTTCCCACTGGGGTGCAAGTCTCTGGAGCCTGCCGTGGCAGGGTGGAGGGGACACTCTCATCCAGGGGTGCCACTGGGGCCTTGGAGCCAAGCCATTCTTGCAACACCAGTCCTTCCACTTCCAGTCTGGTGACCCCGGGTCGGTGGCTGCGCTTCTCTGCATCTCCTTGTCCCCAGGTGGGGGTGGAGAGCCCTGTGACCGTGCCCAGCACACAGGCGGCTGTGAGAGGCCGGTGTGCTGCTGGCTGCGCATCCGCAGTGCCCGGTGTGCTGTGGGCACTTGGCAGCCGGCGGGCACCCCGAGCCAGGCATCCCGGGAGCTGAGGGCAGGGTGCTGCGGGCACCGGCAGCCAGCCTGGGGTTCACTGCCACTGCAGCACCTGGGCCTGGCTTGGCTCTGTGTGTGTGTGTGTGTGTGCGCGCACACGTGTGAGCAGGGCAGGGGGCGCCCACACCAGCAGCCCAGCCTCGCCGTCTCCTCAGTACCAGTCACACGGCTGCCAGGCGCGGCTTCTGCACTGCTGGGGCTGCCAGGGCCGGGGGAGCTGCTGACGGCCTTTCTGGCCGGTCGAGCCCCACACCTGCTGCGGACCCGGAATAGCTCTCTCCTCCTCCTGGACACCCTGGCCACCCGCTGGGAGGAGTATTTCAGGAAGGCCGGGACAATATTAGCCTGGAAGTGTGGAGGGGATGTGTCCTCTCTGGGCTGCGAGGCGGGGCCTGGGTCCGACCTCCTCCGTCTGTCCTGCCTGGACAGGTCTGTGATAGGTGGGCTCCGGACTGAGCGCCCTGGGCAGTGGAGGAGCAGGAGGAGGATGCCCACTCAGTGGGGAGGCCCTGGCAGAGGAGGGGGGTCTCCCAGAGGGCGTGGTCTGACATCTGGGCCTCTCTGAGATTCTGGCCCCCTAGCAGAGCACGGTGACCTATGCCCCCGTTTGGGTCTGTGTCCACTCACCACCCGTGTGACCTTGGGCAGCTTCGTCTCAGCTTTCTCCTCTGCTGAATGGGGATAATAGTTAGACTTCGGGTCCTCAAGTTGCAATAAGAATTAAATGACCTGCCAGGCCTGGTAATGCACACTGATAATCCCAGCACTCAGGAGGCTGAGGCAGGAGGATCACACAGAGTTTGAAGTCAGCCTGGGCTACTTAATGAGACCTGTCTGTGACCCAGAGAAGAAAGTGAGGGGACACAGGCATGCATTGCCATGCCCAGAAACTGAAGCTCAGAGGGACAGGTGACCTGCCCAGAGTCACCCGGTGCTAAATGGTGGAGTAGAAAGGTTGGACTGAGGTCCCACACTCTGTCGCCACAGGAGCTAGGTCTGCCCCTCCTCAGGGGAGCTGCCTGCTCCGAGGAGCGGAGTGGGGTGATGTGGAGGGCCCGTCTGTAGCAGCAGCGTCCTTCTCTTTGAAGACAGCCAGCTCTGTGTCGCCCGTGAGCATTTGAAGCCTATTAGAAGAACACAGTTCCTCCTCAGGGCATCAGGAAAGTCTGCAGAGCAGGGACACCGGCAGGCTTGGGGATGGGTGGCCCTGGGCCCAGGCAGGCAGCGGGCGGCTGAGG